>SNQJ01S0108004.1:43727-56648 GCA_010110895.2 Picea sitchensis
ATTGAGCACTTTTGACCAATTTCAATCACAACATTAACTTATCAACAATTCCATTCAATTATGATTGCATTTAACATATCATAAACATATAACCATAAATAATGCATCACATCATAACCACAGATACACAATACACCATAATTTTATGTGGAAATCCAAATGGGAGAAAACCATGAAATGCTTTCTTATATATCAAAATATTACATTCATAGGAAGCACCAACTGGAAGGAGGCTCCACCCCCCTATTTACAGGCTCCAACCTCAAGGAAGCTAAAAATCCATAGATTCTCCAACTCCTACTGGAAGGAGGCTCCAACCCCCTGATTTACAGGATCCAACCTCAAGGAATCTCCAAATCCATGTATTCTCCAGCTCCAACTGAAAGGAGTCTATGACCACCTAATTTATAGGCTCCAACCTGATGGAAGATATAACTCCTTATATTCTTTGGATCCAACTGGAAGGATGATATGACCATCTTTCCTTGCCCCTTCCTTACGCCCTAAAATATAAGTGTAGACTCAACCTATCACCGACACTATCACTTCTAATCAACCTGTGATTTATAATCAAGATGTAATTGTCACTAATAATGATACATCATCTCATAAAAAACATATGCCAATATCTCCAAGAACATCTCTCAAAACATATTCCCAACATCACCAAGACATGCGGCCTCAAACCATATACCAAGTGTGTGCCAAAATATGCCTCTAATATGTGCCATAACATGCATGATAAACCATAAAGCATGTACCATATATATGCCTCTATAATGTGCCATAACATACATAAACCATATACCAATTATGTTCCAAAATATGTCTCAAGCATGTACCATAACATACCTCAAACGAATTACCAAAGACATGCTTCAAGCATGTACCAAAATATACGTAACATACCTCAAATCAACAAACTTGTAAGATTCACCATGAACTGAAATTTCCATTTCGGATTCTGAAATTTCTATTTGAGGTACTTATGTATGTATTGTCATACCTCTGAAAATTTGACAGTCTACAAAGTCCCAGAAACGAAGTTATACCAACAATGCCAAGCTGACTTGTTTGAAACATATTTCAGAATCATTCAAGAACTATGAATTCCACAGAGCTATGAAATTGTTGCAAACCAATGTCAAAATTTTTAACCACAGATACTTTGAGATATGTCTTCCATCTTCTCAAAATTTCATGGTCTGAAACTTCTCAGAACAAAAGTTATAGCGAAAATGGAAAACCTTATTGAATTTTGGAATATTTTGGGGAGAGAACTTGTATAACATGCCACAGGCTCAATATTTTATATATGAATATGAAAATCACACAAAAGATACTAAATATGGTACTCTTTCCAATGCAATTGATCTCATATAATTCCGATCATCTATGAATACATTATGATTGTTTCACCCAGAACACTTGTTTGAGACTAGTTATAGGACTAGTCAAAAAACCTATCTTCCACATCGTGTATCTCCAAAAGTAAAATGACCCAGAAGATGAGATGTTTACCATAGGTACCTTAATAAGTCTTCTCAACATACTCCAAATTGTGATATCTGAGTCATTCTAGAAGCAAAGTTATATTAAAAATGGTAATATGAGATTTAAATAACATACCTTAAAACACATCATCACAAGAATTCATATTCCCTTGGAATTTCACCCTTCCTCACTTCATATTACCTATGAAATTTTCCTCAGATATCCTTGGTTACCTAAAATAAAAATCACTTGAGTTGATGTGAAAAATGAACTACTAGATGCCTTATTTATACTAGATCAGGAACCCTCTTTTTAGGGCCAACTTGACCCAAATAAAATTCAATTTAATTTTTAATGATTATTCCATTGGAGCCAACTTTACCAACAATATCCTTAATATTTATTTTAATATACATTGCATTGGGTTCGACTTGTAATTTCTTTTTTGCAACACTTTTTAGGGTATGACTTGTAACTTTTTGTCCTTAGATCTGAAGCTTCTTCATTTTCTTTTGGGGCTTCATCTTTAAGAGGTCATATCTCCTTAACTGTGAGGAACCACGTGGCATGCCACCTACCATTTGAAATGACATGAATAGGACTATCAATCTATGGATGTGTTACATACTTTTGAATATTTCTTCATGGTTTTATTCTTCAATCAACTTTAGGCTCCCTGACCACACTGTCAGGCTTCTCAACCACTTAACCACTTAGCCATATTTGTAGGACTTCTTGTAGACTTCTTCAAAGTGTATTCCAATGAGGGCCATTCTTAGAGCTATTCCATAAGGGGAACACTTTGAAGAATTCTCCAAATACACCAATCACTTCTAGATGCTTCCAAAATTGCTTCGAGGCTTCTTCTAAGGTTGACCAGGGTTGAAATCAATGACAACCAACTATCCAACAATTTCAGCACTGTATTGTTGCCCAGGTGTGATATTTTACAGCAGATCAAAAAACAAAAAAAGGGATGCATTTCTATGGAGTAAATGTTGCCAAGTGGGTCACCTAAAGGTCAGAAAAATGAACAATCACTCACAATAATTTCTAGCATTGAATCGTGACCATCTACTTCAGATCATGGTGTTCTAAGGGGATGCTATAACACATTTATTATTGTTGTCCAAGTAATGTTGTTTACAAGTCAGGAATAACACATATATATCCAATTGTAATAGCTATATAAATTGTCGTTTTAGCAAATTACATGAGTTTCCATCATTTGTCATTAAATGTAATCTGTGCTTTTATGTTGAAGTGAAATAAAACCCAATTATGTGTGCCAAACTTATTGTGAATCAATTGTAAATTGTCTTCTTACTATTGTTGTGAAATTGTTTGACAAAAGTCTTGATCCAATAATCACTAAAACACATTAGCAACCAAGAAGGGATATTACATTCAAATTGTTTGAAGAAAGATTTGAACCAGATAAACACCCAAATATATCACCAGTAAACATAAAATCATAGCAACAACAAGAGGGGATCTTACATAGGAGAAATTTCTCTAATAATTTTGTTAGGGAAGGAAATGGTTAATCTCTAGGGTCCTTAGAGTGGGACTAGCCTCAAAAGTTGGCTCTCCATGAAGTTGATGTCGGTCAACATGCAGGGCCTGGGAGGGAGGGCCAAAAAACTCTCTCTAAAGAGGTTTGTATATTCTAATTGGCCCAATAATCTATTAATATAGGATATGATGGGATATTATGACCCTATTATTGTTGAACTAGTTAAATTGTTACTGGGATGGGAGTTTCCTTGTTTGGACTCAAAAGATTCTTTGGGTGGGATCATCACGTGATTTTCTACAAATTGTTCACTTATCAATTGCTTCTATATTTCCTCAAGTATATGTATATATGTTTTCTGCAAGGAACTAGATCACACCATCATTATTTTTAATATATATTTGCCCTATAAGGATCGGGAGGCATTTTGGAACCAACTGTTTTCTCTCAATCTTTTCCGATCTAACAACCTAGTATTTGGTGGAGATTTGAATTATACCTTATGTAGGGATGAAATTTGGGGAGAAAGTTCTCTTGAAGACAAATTCGTAGCTTGTTTACTAAACAAACTTGAGGTGGAAAGTCTAGTTGATATTGTACCAATTGTTCTTAGTTCGAATTGGAGTAATAACCACGATGGGACTAAAGGAGTCTGTAAGTGTCTTGATTGATTCATTTTGCATCACTCTCTTTTATATGATATCAATATCTACTTCTCATGGGTCTATAAGGTTCGTTGTTCTGATTATTTCCCTATATTTTTTTAATTTTCTCCCTCTATAGGGAAACCTGGTGCTCCTTTCAAGTACAATCCCTCTTGCGCTGAGCAAGAGGAATTTCATATTCTTATTTGTGAACACTAGACTTATTTTAGGAAAACAACAGTTCTTCAACAAGTTCTCAATTTGTGACCTCCCTTGGAATGCTAAAAAACAAGTATCATCTTGGGCTGAGGATCATTGAAAAGCTTTTGATTAGGATATTCAAAATATAGAATCCAAGATTGAGACTCTAGGATAGCCTTTGAAATCCCGTGGAGCAGGAGAAGTGTCGATTGTTGGAATATCTAAGGAATAAAATACTGTTGGAGAATTAAAAAGAATGGAAGTTAAAAAGCAGGGCCTTATGGATAGCAATACGTGATCAGAAAACCAAATATTTCCAAAAATTTGATAATTATTGTAAGAATTACAATACAATCTAGGAAATGAAGAATGCCAATGGTGGTGTGGCTCGAGGATTCATTGAGATAGATACATTGGGATTCAATAATTTTCAATCTCTTTTCAAGGAGGTGGAGAAGGTAAAGATGAGGAAAATTCTTAAGTTGATTTCCTATTTTCCTAGGCTAATTAAAGAGGAGGATAATCGAGATTTTTTCTATGAAGTCACAAAAGATGAGCTTTAGGAAATCATTTAATATTTCAAAAAGGACAAAATACTCAGATTGAATGGTTGGATATTTGATTTATTTTAATAATTTTTTGACATTACTGGGGATGAATTGCTTTGATTTATGGAAGAATTCTATCTCTCTAGTAATATGTTGAGAAACATAACTTCTACTTTTAAGCAACCATACCTAAGACATACCATCCATCCTCTTTTAATGAATTTTGTCACATTTCATTATGAAATAGCTTATATAAAATCATTGTTGTTCAAATTAAATAAGTTCTATCCAATGTCATCACTCCTAATCAGTTTGGATTTCTCAAAGGAAGGCTCATTCATGAAGCCATCAGATTGATGCAGGAGGGAATTCACACTATTAAAACTCAAAAGAGTTCATATAATTTCTCAAAATAGATCTATCTAAAGCATATGATAGGGTATCATGGCTTTACCTTCAACCATTGCTTTTGCATATCAGGTTTGAAATCCCCATGGTTAAATGGATAATGTCTTGTGTGACATGGTCTCCTTCGCAATATTAATAAATAGTTTTGTCTTTCACTTATTTAAGTATGGTTGAGGGTTGAGACAGAGGTGTCCCCTATCACCTTGTCTCTTTTTACTCATTGTTGACAGTCTTATTCAATCTCTTGCTGATGGAAAAAGGTTAAATAATTTGCAAGGTATATGAATAGGTAGAAAAGAACGCTTAATACATTTATTTTTTGTGGATAATGTACTAATATTTTGTTTGTGTGAGGTATATTAATGCATAAAATTAAAATATATATTGGAGCTTTCTTATGACGAAACAGGTATGGTTATCAATGTCATCAAGTCAACTATCTTCTTCCTAGACTTTGTGGAGGATGTGCGACCTCACCTAATTATTTTTTTACAATTCCCCAACTCATGACATGGGGGGTGGTGTAAAATACTTGGGATTTAATCTTAAACCCAATAGCTACAATTTTTTTTATTGGAAATGGTTTCTCACATGGATTGAAAGGTAGATCAACTTCTGGTGCAACATGTGGATTTCTCAAGGGGGTCATTTAACATTCATTAAGTCAGTGATTGATGCCATACCAATCTATTGGAATTTAATTTCTCTTATACCGAAGGTAATCCTTAACCACATCTAGAATATGTTCTATAATTATTTGTGGAAGAACAATACACATTACCTGGGCTTGCAAGTGGCTACTTGGAAAATATTTTCAAAGCCAAAAAGTCTAGGAGGTTAGGGTTTAAAATATTTATATATATTCGTATGGGCCTTGTATACTAAGTCTTTATAGGTGTCTATGACCCGATATATATTGTGGAGGCATATTCTGGTCGTTAAATACATTAATCTGGATTCCATTTTGGACTAGCTTCGTAGAACATAGAATTCCATAGCTCACAATGTTTTGAATCAATGGCATGCTATCATGCTTGATTTTCCTATTATTAGTAGATTCATATATTGGAAGGTGGGCTTAGGATGAAAAGTGTGAGTCAATGTCGATGGTATAGTGGGATGCAACTAAAGAATTTTTCTCCCTAAAATCCTTCTAACTTTCCTTCAAGAATATAGGTGATGCATGCTCAATCGTATTGAGGATCCTACTGATACATATGTTTGGTGATAGGGATGGCTCTCAGTAGAGGATTTAGACTTGGAGGTAAATTGACATCATGTGTGGGCTTAGTTCACTAGAGAATTGTGCATGGCACATTGATCCAAAAGAGATCCAGAGAAGGCTAATAATAACTCATAACTCACAGAGGCAACTCATAACGTTCATAATGGCTCCAACAGACAAAGATAGGGAAAATATTCAAAGTTCCCAAAACTCAGTGAAAATTTCATGATGGCAAAGAGCACGTTGCAAGCTTTCTAACGACGCAAATGGCTCATCAAACATAGTTACGGTTTGAAATATATTCACGGTCAAACATGGCCAATCAATAGGGGACACATCATCATCCATACTACCAATGTCAACAACTGACATGGCAGGGTGACATCATTGTACGGGATGCTGACGTCAGCATGCCACATGGCAACAGTAGAGGATACCATGTGTCATCCACCATTGGGATTTTTAGGGGTCCATGTGGACCAATAGAAAAGTCCCACATGACACCCCTAGGCAACACCACATGGAACCATCCGAGAAGTGCCACGTGTCAGTACGGAGTGACTAGGAAGCATGTAAACATATAGGTGGGGTATCAGTGGGTGCCACATGGCCCAATCATTGGGTGACATGTGGCAGCCCAAGAAATTTCCAATGTTGAACCGTGAACAAATTTTGTTTTAAAAAAAAGATATGGAGGGTTCGCCAAATCTGGCGGACCACACCAATGTTAGCAAACGGTGGAATTTTCGATAGAAAAATATCTATAGTTAGCGAAGAAGCCAACAGACACACACACACACACACACACANATATATACAAACAAACATCCAAAATGGAGTCTGGTGGGTTCGACCCCGAAACCTCTTCCTTACTCAACACTTTAATAACTCTGACATAACCAATGCGCCACACGGTGTTGCTTGGTATATCCGTCGGTTTCATTATTTAAAAACAACAATCCGCCCAGAGCCAAGGAGAAGAGGTGACTGTACCCTACGACTGCGATCATGGATTACGAGGAAGAGACTGTCATAATTGCAGGTTACAGAGGGCACGAAAATCGAGACATAATTTCTCTTGGGCCTAGGAGTGCCAAAGTTGGATCAGAGCGTGGAGATAGTCATTTTGGGTAATTTGATGCCACAAATCCAATGGTGATGTTTTTTTTATGATCTGAGCATTATTTCTACAACTTGATTTCAGAATGATGTATATTCATGTATTTTCCAAATTATTTTGTTGAGTTAATGAAATAGCCTACCCATTTGAGAGCAGGACCCAGAGATGTAGTTCACCAGGGACGAACTTTGTTATCAAGTTTTTGTGTTCTGATCTGATGCTTATGTCTCTTCATTTTAAAGTTTTCCCTTCTTTAATGGTGCACTTTGATTTATGCTCATTTAATACAATTATTTATAATTCACAATGAAAATATCCTGGATCACACATGTTTGACTTACAAATGTTGAAGATGATCTGGTGTGGTACTATAACAAGTTAGGGGGATGTACTATGCTAAAATGGGATATCATGCTATTCTCAATGAAGAGGATCATGACATTAAATGGTGGTTTAATAAATTATGGAATCGATTGTATACTTGAGGGAAGTAGGGGCCTATTTTATGCTATTTGTACAAGAATTCTGAGGAAATTGATTCACATATGTTCATATATTGTCCTTTTACTTTATAGGTCTAGCATGAAATAGAGTAGCTTCTAGGGTTGTCTTATTTAATTGAAAAGGGTTCTTAGTCTAATTTTTTCCATGAGTATCTATGTTCCTTCTTGTTGTGACTAATACAACAACCCCTATTGGAAATACTGAGAGGGGGGTGAATTAGTATTTAGAGAAATTAGTATTTTTGAACTTGTACTTCAATTAGATCATGTATTCAATTTATATCCAATCATCAATGAAGACTATCCAATGAACAATGAAGAATATTATAAGAGATAGACCAATACACCATGCACAATATATAACAAGTAATCATGTATTATTGTTCAAAGGAAGTAATGACTTCCAAAGGTAGCTACAACTTCCAAATATAAAGGGAGGAATAAACCTCCAAAAGGAAGATACAATCCTCCAATATCAAGAGAGGGTTTAACTCTCCATCCCTTCCCCTTCCTTCCACCCAAGAATATATGAGAGATAATAAAACTTTACATTAAATTATCACCATCAACCAACCATCACATAGAACGTGATAATGCTTCATGAGACTTCTTCAACTTCTGCAATTATTCACTTATTGGAATACTCTGATCATGTAGATAATATTATTCAATGTATTCTTTGAAACTCCTCCAAGTTTCACTTCTTGAATCCTCCCAGAAAATTAGTTATAGAGAAAATGGTAGACCTTATTCTATTCTGGTTTATTCAGGAGAGAGAACTTGTACAACATGCCCCACGCTCAATATTTAACATCAGATTCTGAAATTTGTATACAAAAAAATAGAACCTGTACTATTTCTAATGAAATTGGTCTCACTTCATTTGGATTCTCTATGAAGACGTTATGATTGTTTTACCTAGAATACATGTTTATGACTAGATTCAAGACTAGTCAAAAACTCTATCTTCCACAGAGTGTATCTCCAAAATTGTAGCGAATAAAGAAATGAAATTTTTACCACAGGTACCTAGATATGTCTTCTCGATGTCCTTCGAATTTCACCATATGAATCATTCTAGAAACAAATTTATAGATAAAATGATAAGATGACCAGTAAAATGTACCTTAGAACACATCACCAAAAGACTTCATCCTCTCTTGAAATTCAACCTTCTTTACTTCAGATTCCTCAGAAATTCGAATTATATCTCCTTCTTCATTAATAAACTTGTGTGTGTTGAAAAATGAATGTATAATGAGATGTATTTATAGCCTTTATGTCACTTCCTTTTAAAATTAGGGCTGACATGTAGTTTCTTCTTCAATTCACATTGTCATCTTCAAAAATTCATTTCTCCTCAATCGTGAGGATCCACGTGACGTGCCACATACCACCGGAAGCGGCAGGACTTATACTATCCATCCATGGATGTTGTATATGTACGTGTAATTTCCTTCATGTATATCTACTTCGATCAACTGTGGGGGTCCAAAATCCAATGGCTAGGGTTGACATCAATGACAACAACCAATCTTCCAACAACCCCCCCCATTATTCAAATTTTTCAAATAAAAATAATTGATCTCTTACAAATTTTTCGATTCTCTTACAATTTTATTTCTTTTATTTTCCTTGTTGGTGTCTTTTTAGTTAACTATTGATCTATCTTGGACATATTAATAAATTTCTTTGAATCATAACCAAACAATCTACGAGTTTTTTAAATGTTAATGGTTAAATAATCATCCAACGATCTAGTGATCGCACAGGGATTATTTTCTTCTCTAAAAAAAAATGTAACAATTATCCTTATCTCTCGATGGTTTGATGGCCCAGTTAGTCATGGATAGGACTGGGTTTTTCCTAAAATGCATTATGTTTCAAATGGAATCCTGGCAATCTAGGGTTTTGGTGGCACAATTAATTACAAGGTTATATCTAATAACCCAATATCTTAATACAATCACATCGACCCAAGCCCTAGCATTGTTTTTGTAAGATCGGTTGCAAATAAATTTTCGGTGATCCAGTGCTTGGTTGTGAATGTTTCCTCTCCTTTTCAAAATTCTAAACTGTCTTTTCTCCATTAATGTCTCTCACAATCACTTGTTAATACGCATTAAAGTGAATTTATCATGTGATGGGATCAAAATTAATCCAAAAGAAATGATATTGGTTATATGCATAACGTTCATTTTGTTTGGAATTTTGAGCATGAATTTGATCTTGTTAGTAGCAAAATCATGTGAATTGCAAGAAGTAAAAGACACCATTTTCTTCATAAAAATTTTCTTTTTAGTACTAGCTTTCGTATCATTGTTCATATTATTGAATTAATATTTTATATATCGAATTATCACTTTGAATTACTTTTAAATTACATGAACTCTTTACGACATGATGAATAGGAAGGGGAAAGAAAATCAATTTCAAGATGAATAGGAAGAAATATAAAGGAACCCAAATTCAAGTTTCTACTCAGACACCTCACATAAAATTAGAGTCAAGAATAGCATGGAATGGAGCGAAATCTACAAATTCATTGAATATGAAGATTTCATAGATGAATATGAGTATGACATTGACTAACTTGAAGATATCAAAAATTCCATTCTGCATAGAATAACGACCAGACATGTGATCCTTCCTTATTATGACATGGTACAGTGGATCATTTCCCATACCGATATCTCTACTTGTGCAATTGTAAATTCTGCTCATAAATTTATTGGGTCATTGGCCAAACGATATTTCCAATATGTACAAGTTAGGGCCTACCAAAGTCAGTTTGGATTATAAGTTTATTGAGGGTTTCATTGGAAAGTAAGTTAAAAAGGAATAAATTCAAATGGGTGATTTAATTAGGGAGTGGTGGCATGATCCTTGTTCTTTTAAAATAATTTTAGACAAGGTATACCCTATTCAAATATTGAAAAAAACTCTTATTCTAGTTTCCATTATGCTCTATCAGTTATATGGTGAAAACTATTCTTTGAATTTTAAACTGGGTTGGGTTCCCCTCATTCACCAGGTTTTAAAAGAAGAAGTTTTTTATTGGGCCCATATTCTTTCAGCTAATATCTGACAAGAAGTAAAAAAGTCACAAGGGACACCACCTAGATATTTCCTTGGGTTATTTATGTCTAGCTATCTAATAGATACAATATGTGTTGTTACCCCCTTTCCTTTGTTTTCTTGGAACTGGTCTCCTTCTCAAGACCCAATCCATATACATTTTTCTAAGTTATGGGCAGTAAATTGCCAATACCATTTTTATGAAGTTTGTACTCATTTTATGATTCCTTTGTACATGGCTTTAAAAAATCATCCAACTCCTAGGTTTACTTAGGAAAACATGAATATTATCAAAGAAATTGGAGACTAGTTCATTGATGAAGAATTTATTACATCAGAATGTAGGGTTGTGAAGGAGCACCTCACATTTTTCCTAGATACGTTCCAGATAGAATGGTGCTTAGGGAGATAACATATCAGACTGTAGTCATTGGTATTGTTTCCTTCTTATAAAAAATCCAGAAGAAGCAGTAGCCATATTTTCCTATTTCATTAGGAATTTATTCCTTATTGAATTCCAAACATGCCTTAAAAGAAGCCAAATAACTTGAAGAAATTTGGTTAGCTCTAGGAAAATTTAAAAGACACGATCGAATAGGTTTGGTCAAAAAGCATTGCAACATGGTTAAAAATGTTAGATCTTATAATCATGAGGTTGATCCATTTGATATTATTTTTCAAATGGATCACAATTATCAATAAGTAGCCCAAATAATTCAGGATTTGAGTAATACTCCTAAGATACAAGAATTCTTGGATTGGCAGTTTAATAGAAAGAATGCCTTTCTGATAGGAAGAAGGCCTTTCTGATAGAAAAAAAGGTGAAAAACAAGGAATTATACAAGGAAGTGCAAATGAAGAAGAGGATGCACAATCAGAGTTTGAAATGAACAAAATCAAAATAATTCAACCAATGACATGAAAATTGATAAGCATAATTAGGATGATGATGTAATAGGGAGAGGTGATCAAAATAAAGACAATGAATACACACAACAAAAAACTCAAGACAAAGAAACAATACAGACTCCCAAGAAATATGTTGAAGACAAAAAATAAGGGAGAACACCTAAGGTATTGGGCACACCTGTTCAACACTCATCACATTTGTCATTTCCATTGATACCAACCTAATTACTTCTATCCCTAGTAGATTAATATCTACAACCTTTGATCTTGACAGCTTTCAACACATTCAAGAAATTATCTTGCCTCTACATACTTATGTTTTAAGTGATACAACAAAAATGATTGTCAAAAGAAGAAACATGAAGAGAAAAATAGGGAAAACTGAAGAGACTTCACAAGAATTGGTTCAACTATGAAATTCAACACATTTGAATGAGGATGTTGGAACCAGGCCGAAGGGGAAAGAAGAACGATCATGGGAAAGAAAACATGCAGAAAACTGAAGTAACAACTGACAAAAGAACAACACGCACGCATGCAAGAAAGCGTGCACAAGGAAAGTGACAACTGGAGGAAGAACAACACGTGCATGGGAGAAAGACCTAACATAAGAAGGGTTAGGGTTTTGGTAATATTCTGAAAAAGGTCGAAGAGCCCAAAATGTATAAATATAGATACAAAAGTATCAATTAGTAGTAGTAGTTATGTTATGTTTTGTGGTTGTTGTTGTTGTTGTTAATGATTGTGCGGATGAATGATATTGTATTTGTTGTTATGAACTGATTTTGTAAGCTGTTGAGAAAAGGATATATGAGGGAAGGTAGATCTGAGGATTAGATCACAAGCTGTAATGTCCCCACTTTGGGACATCATCACAGGGCAGAGATTTATGATGACCAGAATAGCCAGATGGATGATATAGCGAGTACAGGGGTATTTGAGAGGCATTGTGGGGTCCAGCTTGCATTGATGATCATATTCCATCATTATGATCCATTCCACACGGTTTGGCTTTGGTTTTGTTGCATTCCGACGATTTCCATGATTTTGACTATTTTGAGCTATAAGTCAATGGAATTCACTGAAGAGGTCATTTTGGGACATTACTTGGAGGAACCTCTCAGTGTAATAGCTCATTGGAATCGGGAGGAGAAACAATATAGGATGGGATGGCTAGAAGTGACTTTCAGTGGCCAGGGAAGCCACAAGGAGAGATAAGGAGCTTTTCAAAGGTAAAAAGGTTAATTAATTAATTAAAGTGATTTAATTAATTAA
>SNQJ01S0108005.1:0-20047 GCA_010110895.2 Picea sitchensis
TCGCAGTAGAAAAAGTGCGGCAGAAAAATCACTGCAGAAAAAGTGCGGCAGAAAAATCGCAGCAACAACATGGTTGGGGTCTATTTATGAGAGATATGACACATCTTGTTTGAGGTATGTTTTTTAAGCTAGGGTTTATCTCTTGAGATGGTATTGGATGTTCAATATTGTTGCATATATCATATTTGTTGAGGGATATAGTTGGTATTTTGTTGTTGGTATTTGGCATATGGGTATTGGTCTTTTGGTTGTGATGTGTTGCTGAAGTTGTTGGTTTATCTTGAGGCTACATAACAGTGAGGTTGTGGCACATGGTTTGATGTAAGATTTTATGGTATTTGGTTTATGGATAGAGTGATGAATTGTTAGATAACTTTTGATGGTTATATTGGTGTATGTATTTGGTATATGGTTGAGGTACATGTTGGGTACATGGTTCAGACAAGTAGTTGATGAGTTGGCACATACATGAGGTGTATAATTGATGAATTGGGACATACATGAGGTGTATAGTTGATGATGTTGGTACATCTTGATGAGTCATAGTTGATGTGTAGTTGATGCATGATTGGTACATATTTGGTGTTTGATGAACTCGTTGATGGTACAGGTTGGTGCATGGTTGATGCACTTGTTTATGGTACAATCTTATTACAGGTTGTTTGGTATAGGTTGGTGCATGGTTTATGCACTTTTTTATGGTACAGGTTGAGGTACATATTGATGGATGTTTGATGCATGGTTCAGGTTATTAATACAAGTTGTTTGGTGCAGGTTGATTGGTACAGGTTGACAATGATAGGTTGATAGTGGAAGTGGTTAATTCAGTGACAGTGACAGGTTGTCAACATTTGGCATTTATATTTTAGGTCGGTTGGATGGGGCAAGGATAGGTGGTTGTAGCCACCTTCCGGTTGCAGCCAGAGAACATAGGGGGTTGTAGTCTCCTTCTGGTTATATCCAGAGAATTGGGGAGTTGGATTTTCCCTCAGGTTGTAGACTGAGAAACTAGGGGGTTGGAGACTCCTTCTAGTTGCAATTGGAAAAAAAAGGAATTTGGTGCTTCCAATGAATGTAATTCTTAAAGACATATAAGAAAAAACATTCCATGGTTTTCTGGTTTTCTCCCGCTTTGGGTTTCCACGTAAAACACTAGTGTACTGTGTATGTGTGTGATTGTTCATTTGTTCATTATTTATTTACTCTGCAACTATTGGATGATAATGATACATTTATATAACACTTGCATTTTATGGTGAAAAGGGATTAAAATTCTCTATTACTAATTCACCCCCCCTCTCAGTAATCCAACAATTGACATCATAGCAGGTTCCTTCAAGAAACAATTTAACCACTGAAAGGAGATCATGGATTATTCTGAGAATGGAGTACCAATGTTTAATGGTCAGAATGGATTTAAGTATGAGATGTGGAGCAGAAGGATGAAAGTATTTTTACATGCATGGGGACATTATATTTGGATATCAATTGTTATAGGATATGATAGTTCAAAAGGGCAAAGACTGCAACCAAGAAGGAATTGAAGAAGAATAACAAAATAGAAATGGATTTCATCTGGGAAGGATTACCTAATCCAGTAAGAGAAAAGATTGGTAAATGTTCATCAACCAAATAAATTTGGGATACGTTACATGACATATATTATTCACCCATCGCAGATTCAGAAAATGCCAAAGAAGATGCAGATATAGATCAAGAATTATGTTCACCATGTCAAATAGATTCTGAAGATGAAGAGTACATAATCACCAGAGAATTGATTAGTGCTTTATATGAACTAAGAGAAGAAAACAAGACACTCAATAAATAATCGATGAAACAAAAGGAAAGTGTTCACATTTTTTAGGAATCCCAATAGGTCATTGAGAACTTAAGAACTCAGCTAGAAGAAGCTAGAAAGATCGGAGAAAATATTGAATATCAAAAGCAGTATTTGGAAGCCAACATAGAAGAAAAGAAGGAAGAAGCATACATGAGAGAGAAGATATTGATAGATCATCTTAAGGAAAGAACTAATGATCTAAACCATCTTGAGGAAGAGTTTGGTTAAGAAGAGAAAGGAATTAAAGAAGAAATAATCACATTAAAAATTCAACTAGAAGAAGCGAAAAGAACAGAAGAAGTCATGAAGTCTCAGATAATAAAGAAAGAAGAAGAGGTAGAGAAGATTGAAGAAGAAATTGTCACATTGAGAAGTAAAATCATCAAGCTCAACAAGAACATTGAAGAGACAGAAACATCCACATCAGTTATAGAGAATGAAGAGAAGCACTTAAGGTTGCTAGAAAAGAAGAATGAAGAAAATAGAAAGAGTTATGCAGAAGTACTTAATGGAAGGAATCATGGTCAACCAGAATCTAAGAAAACTATTGAAGATACATCTTCAAGAAGACCATTCATGTTCAAGCCACAAAGAAGATTCAATCATGATCATGATCAGTCAAGGAAGAAATTCAGAAGAACTACACCACAAAGAAGATCATTCACTCCCAGGTATGAAATTTATTTTATGGTCATTGTTTTTATTGTACTAATTTTGGACATAAGGTTGGAGATTGCAAGGATTATAAAAGAAATGTTCAAGCAAGAAGTGCATATGTGTCCCCAGGTAACATTGAATGTTACAAATGTCATAACTATGGACACATAGCTAGTGATTGTAGAAGCATGATCGATACTTCCATGAAAGAGAACATCCATATCAGATATAATAAAGTATGGATAATAAAACATGAATAAAAGGTGAACAAAGACTAGGTCCCAGAGATCACAATATTGGCAATAAAACGAGATGAAGAAAATTCTACAGAGAAAAAGAAAGATGTCAGATACATAACGGTTTGGAAAATAACTGAAAGAAAAGAAGGATAGGTAAATAAGGAACAGGTTTAAGAGATTGTACTTTCATGCATTGTAGTGAAAGATGAATCCACATATAGAAAGAAAGAATTCAGAGCTCAGAGAGATGATGAATCTACCAATGAATATGATGATGAATCTACCAATGAAGATGATGATGAATACACATCAGAGAAGGAATTGTTATGAGCCATCATGCTTAGAGACTCCCAGGTAATATGAATATTATATAGGGGGAGTCTATGTGATATTTGTGACAAACCAAAGAACCATCCTTCGAGCAGCTTGTAGAATTTGAGAAGATAGATCCAGAGCATTCAATTAGCAGAAGTACAATTTGATGGATTAATCAAGACTTCATGATAGTATATTGATACATGGGTCAACATCATGGACAATTTCACAAGTAGAGTCTTGGACAATATGGGGGAGAGCATGGATTCATAGATTGGTTCAGAGAGTGGTTCAGAGAGAAAGGAACATTATCATAATGCATGATAATTACGTAGGAAATGGCTCAAATAATGCTAATGGATTCCAAATTGACATATATTTTTTGGACACATGTAGTGCATACAAAAATTCACATTCAAAACAGAGTAATTTTCATAACAACAATGAAAAAACTCCCTACGAGCTATGGAAAGGAAGACAAGAAAATGTGAAGCACTTCAGAGTATTTGGAAGAAAATGCTACATCAAAAGAGAAGGTGGCAGAATGGAAAAATTTGACTCTCATGTGGACAAAGGAGTACTTGTTGGTTACTCAAGTACAAGGAAAGAATACAAGTGTTACAATATGAGGTTGAACAAAGTTGTGGAAAGAATCAATGTAACAATTGATAAAACAGGTGGAAAAGAATTAACGGAAGAAGAAAATGAATCAATGGAACAACTTTACGAAAAAGAAGAAGAAGATGAAGAAGAAGTACAAGGGGAATATGAAGAGGATCAGACAAAAGTAGAAGAGCAAGTTTAGCAAGTGCCTCCAAAGACACCTAGAAAACGAGTATAGAAGAATCATCCTTCAGATTAGATTATCAGAAACAAAGATGCAATAGTTGAGACTAGAAGAAGAAACTGTTCACCAGAACAAACACACCTAGCACTCTCATCTACGATTGAACCAAATAGTTTTGAAGAGGCAAGCAAGGATGAATTTTGGAATAAGGCCATGGATGAAGAATTGGATCAAATAGAGAAGAATGACACTTGGGAATTGGTTCCAGGACTATAGAATAAGAATGTGATTGGCACAAATTGGGTATTCAGAAATAAATTAAATGAAGATAGGCAGGTTACAAGGAACAATGATAGATTGGTATGTAAATGATACACACAAGTTGAAGGAATTGACTTTGAAGAGACATTTTCTACAGTTTCCAGAATGGAAGCAATCTGATTGGTCCTATCTTATGCATGTTCCAAGAATATTAAAGTGTATCAGATGGATGTGAAATCAACTTTTCTGAATGGGGAACTTGAAGAAGAAGTCTACATTGAACAACCAGAAGGATTTCAGTTGTCAGAGAACACAGATTATGTGTGTAAATTGGAGAAGGCCTTGTATGATGTAAAATAGGCTCCTAGAGCATGGTACTCTAGACTGGATAAATATCTACAATAGGCAAGGTTCAAAAAAGGAAGTGCAGAAAACAACCTCTACATCAAGGTAACTCAAAATAGTATTTTATTAATTGAAGTTTATGTTGATGATATTATTTTTGGAAGTATTGATGACATGTTAAGCCTGGAATTTGCAAAGGATATGCAAAATGAATTTGAAATTTCATTACTTGGAGAACTATCCTTCTTTCTGGGTCTTCAGATACATCAAAGAAACCAAGGAATTTTATTTCTCAAACCAAGTATATTAGAGAAATGCTAAAGAGGTTTGGAATGGAAGATTGCAAACCAGTTACCACTCCTATGAAAACCAGTTGCAAGTTGAGAAAATACGATGATTCAAAGTCTATAGACCAGAGGAAATACAAGTCAATGATTAGTAGCTTACTATATGTGACAACATCCATACCAAATGTAATGCTAGTAGTTGGACATGTGGAATGATTTCAAGCTGCACCAAAGGAATCACATGTATTATCAGTGAAGAGGATTTTTATATATCTCAAAGGAACATAAGAGTTTGGATTATGGTATCCAAAAAGAAAGGATTTATCACTTATTGCCTACACAGATGCAAATTTGGCAGGTTGCATTGATGATCGATGAAGCACCAGTGGAGCAATGTTCTACTTGGGTGATTGTTTAGTATCATGGTTAAGAAAGAACAAATCATCAATATCCTTATCTACAGCCAAGGTAGAGTATATTGCAACAGCAACATGTTATACACAGGTTCTATGGATGAAACAAACTCTGACAGATATATAGGTTGAGTATGATGAGCCCATTCCAATCTATTGTGATAATACAAGTGCCATTAGTATCTCAAAGAACCTGGTGATTCACTCCAATATGAAGCACATTTCAATAAAGTATCACTTTATACGGTAACAGGTTGAAGAGAATAACATCAGAGTTGAATATGTGGGAAAAAAAGAACAAGTGGTAGACATTTGTACAAAATTGCTTCCACTGGAAGCCTTTGAGTATCTTCGCCAGAGACTCAGAGTAATTTCTACTCCAAAATGAATGCTTTTGATTGCTTATATTATATGTCTTAGATGTACACGAGGAAGCACCATAAAGAGGATAGTTCAGGTTAGGAGATCAGTTTCAAGAATAGTTCAGTCAAGGAGAGTATCCTAAAGTACAGTTCAGTTAGGGGGAGCAACCCTGAATGGAAACATACATTTTCCATTGATGACAAAGGGGGAGAGATTTATTAGATGCAGAACATAGAGGCATGGTTTCGGGGAGAGTGATGGTCACAGGGGGAGAATGAGTGGTATGACTTCAGCATTGCATCAAAGTATTGCCATCAATGCCAATAGGGGAGATTGTTTATTAATTGGGTTTGTTTTCATTGATGTCAACCATTGAAGAAAGTCTGGTAGAGAATTCCAGTAGAAAAAAGGTTTGGGTAATGGAACCAAGTTTGTTTGATGGATAATGGTATGAGTTTTGATATATTTGCAGGGAAGACTATTCTAGATGGATAGTACATGTCATGCCATTTCTGGTGGTATGTGGAACATCACATAACTCCTCACGGTTAGAGAGTTATGGCCATGTGAAGTTNCTAAAGTACAGTTCAGTTAGGGGGAGCAACCCTGAATGGAAACATACATTTTCCATTGATGACAAAGGGGGAGAGATTTATTAGATGCAGAACATAGAGGCATGGTTTCGGGGAGAGTGATGGTCACAGGGGGAGAATGAGTGGTATGACTTCAGCATTGCATCAAAGTATTGCCATCAATGCCAATAGGGGAGATTGTTTATTAATTGGGTTTGTTTTCATTGATGTCAACCATTGAAGAAAGTCTGGTAGAGAATTCCAGTAGAAAAAAGGTTTGGGTAATGGAACCAAGTTTGTTTGATGGATAATGGTATGAGTTTTGATATATTTGCAGGGAAGACTATTCTAGATGGATAGTACATGTCATGCCATTTCTGGTGGTATGTGGAACATCACATAACTCCTCACGGTTAGAGAGTTATGGCCATGTGAAGTTGGAGAACCCTCATGAGTCATCTAGAAGCCCCAAAAGGTCAAAGTAGTCAAAGTGTTTGCAAAAGAAATTATTTAAATAATAAAGTTAATGGAGAAATCCCTAAAATAAGGAAAGTGGGATGCTACATGAAAGTATAAATAAGAGGCAAGGATCTCTCATTTAGTCACACTTGAACCTATTGAATATCATTGAATATTTATTTTGTGAAAGGTTATTTAGGTAGGTATTATTGATAGAGAAAAGTGTGGTAGGACAAGTGCGGTAGAAAAAATGTGGCAAGAAAAGTGTGGTAGGAAAACTGCAGCAGAAAAAGTGCAACAGAAAAATCATGGCAGAAAAATCATGGTAGAAAAAGTGCGATAGAAAAATAGCAGCAGAAAAAGTGTGGAAGAAAAAGTGCAGCACAAAAATCATGGCAGAAAAAGTCCGGCAGAAAAACCGCGGCAGAAAAAATGTGGCAGAAAAGTCATGGAAACAACATGGTTGGGGTCTATTTATGAGAGATATGGCACATCTTGTTTCAGGTATGTTTTGTGAGCTAGGGTTTAGCTCTTGAGATGGTATTGGATGTTCAATATTGCTACATATATCAGATTTGTTAAGGGATACAGTTGGTATTTTGTTGTTGGTATTTGGCATATGGGTATTGGTCTTTTGGTTGTGATGTGTTGTTGAAGTTGTTGATTTAGCTTGAGGCTACATAATAGTGAGTTTGTGGCACGTGGTTTGATGTAAGGGTTTATGTTATTTGGTTTATGAATAGAGTGATGAATTTTTAGATAACTTTTGATGGTTATATTGGTGTATGTATTTGGTATATGGTTAAGGTACATGTTGGGTACATGGTTGAGACAAGTAGTTGATGAGTTGGCACATACATGAGGTGTATAGTTGATGATTTGGCACATACATGAGGTGTATAGTTGATGATGTTGGTACATCTTGATGAGTCATAGTTGATGTGTAGTTGATGCATGATTGGTACATATTTGGTGCATGGTTGATTCACTCATTGATGGTACAAGTTGGTGCATGGTTGATGCACTTATTTATGGTACAAACTGATTACAAGTTGTTTGGTATAGGTTGGTGCATGGTTGATGCACTTGTTTATAGTACAAGTTGATTATAGGTTGATGCATGGTTGATGCATGGTTCAGGTTATTGGTACAGGTTGTTTGGTGCAGGTTGATTTGTACAAGCTATTATAGGTTATTGGTACAGGTTGACATTGATAGGTTAATAATGGAAGTGGTTGATTCAGTGACAGTGACAGGTTGCCAACATTTGGCATTTATATTTTAGGGCGGTTGGATGGGGGAAGGATAAGTGGTTGTAGTCACCTTCTGGTTGTAGTCGGAGAACATACAAGGTTGTAGCCTCCTTCCAATTGTAGCTGGAAAAAAAAGGAAGTTGGTTCTTCCAATGAATGTAATTCTTAAAGACATATAAGAAAAAGCATTCAGTGGGTTTCTCCCACTTTGGGTTTCCACGTAAAACACTTATGTACTATATATGTGTGTGATTGATCATTTGTTCATTGTTTATTTACTCTACAACTATTGGATGATAATGCTACATTGATATAACACTTGCATTTTATGGTGAAAAAGGATTAAATTTCTCTATTACTTATTCACCCCCCCTCTCATTAATCCAACACCTGTACCATTCTTCTTCAAAAACATCTCTATAGATCCGTGACCTGTCTATACTATAACATGTGGTTATCTATGGCTTCCTTCACTGCAACTCCTAGACTACCACTACGTTCTCCCAAAATATTTGTCACTACTTCTATCACAACTATGTCACTTTCATTGTCTTTGTCAAAACTTTGTTACTGTCTCATCAACCTGTATCTGATCATAAACCATCTAAACCTGTGCCATACCTTACATAAAGTGTATACCAACATACATACTATCTCATGCATCAATCATGAATCAAAAGATACATAAACAATGAATAGTGAATCATGAACTAGAGCATCAACCATGTACAACCTATGCCATCAACCATATGCATATATGTACCATGTCATCAATGAAGCATCTATAACAACCTATGCATGTCCCTCATGCTTACATCACCATACAACATAGATATACCTCAACCAATTACAAGTAGCTCAAATATGTGAACTATAAGAACCATATCAACACTATACCATACATATCCAACATATACCATATCCAAATACCAAGTATGCCTCAAGCGCACACCATACTATGACAAGAAGTAACCATCAAAACAAGTATAAAACCATAATAATACCTTTGAGGCTGACCTGAACTGTAAGATGTTGACCTATAGACTTCCTTCAGACATGTAGGGACTTGATACCAACATATACTCAAACCTTCATTATCTTTTCACAGATATGCGACCTTCTTTTCTACAACTTGTGAATATCTATGTTTTCCTTTACAACAACTTGTGTACATCCATGCTCTTTAGACCTAAAACCCGCGGATACCTCAGAAACTAGGTTTTGGTGCAACCTTGAGACTTTCTCCTTCGACCTTCCTTTGTTACCTTAGAAAAATGTCGTCGCAACCTTAGCAAAAGATCACTAGTTCATAAGATAGATAATCAATGAATGAGTGTGTGAGTGTACTTGTAAATGACTCCTTGTGATGTTTATATACTTGTGCTAGGTAACTCCTCTCCTTAATTTAGGGATTATAGGGTTTTCTTATTACAAAAAATTTACCCCTTTGACCAAGACTTATAACAAACTAGGGGCTTCTTGTCCACTCTTTGAGGCGTCCAACTTTACAATACCATATCTCCCTAACTGTGAGGAAATACATGGAATTACACATATCATCAGAAATGATACGATGAGTACTATCTATCCATGAATGAGTTACCTTAATTTACTCCATACTTCATGACCAAAATCCACGATCAACTATGAGATCCTTATCCATACTTAGGGGTTTTCCTGTAGACTTATTCAAAGTGTATTCCTGTGAGGGCCATGATTTAGAGCTAGGCCATAAGGGGACCACTTTGGAGACTTCTCCAAATATACCCTCCGCATCAGTTGACATCAATCCAACATTCATTGACATCAATGACAACCAAATTTCCAACGATCTCCCCCTTTGGCATTGATGGAAACACTTAGGCATGGAAAGCCTGATGGTCATTCTCCCCCTGTGACCATCTCCATGATCCCCCTAACTGCATGCCTCTATCTCTCCTCCCTTTGGTATCAATGGAAAAGGGTGCTCCTCATCTGGGGTTTCTCCCCCTATCTACAAGCCTCTGCTAACTCTACATACTTTTCTCTTCATGGTGATTTCTCGTGTAATTATTTGATGTATATATGAAAATCATTCAAAAGTTTCGTTATTTGAAGTTCTTCAAGACTTTAATTTCTCTGCCCATGCCAAGTTAAGCTTGATGTTGAGTGGATCATTGTGGGGTAGACACTACTCCAAGTTTTTGTTGCAGATACTCAAAAGGTTCCCTTGCAAGTGGTTTGGTGAAGATATCTGCAATCTACTCTTTTGTACTAACATACTCTATCTTGATCTTCTTCTCTATATATTGTTCTCATAAGAAGTGATACTTGATATGAATGTTCTTTGTATTAGAGTGCATCACTATATTATTTGAAATACTTATGGTGTTGGTGTTTTCACTAAGTATTGAAATGGGTTCATCATACTTTACTTACATATCCTAAAAAAGTCTGCTTCATCCAAAGAACCTGAGTACAACATGTCATTGTTGAAATGTATTATTCCTCTATTGTGGACAAAGATACTGATGATTGTTTCTTTCTTAACCATGATACTAGGCATTCACCCAAGTACAAATTTGTTCCACTTTTACTTATTCTATCATCAATACAACCTGCCCAATCTGCACATGTATAGGCCAGAAGAGATGGGTTTGTTGCTTTTGGATACCATAATCCAAATTATTTTGTGCCTTTGAGATATTTGAATATCCTCTTCACTGCCAAGACATGTGATTCCTTTGGTGCTACCTAAAACCTTGCAACTTGTCCAATTTCCTACATTACGCTCGGTCTAGAAGTTGTCACATAAAGTAAACTACCAATCATCGATCTATATTGTCTCTGATCTACATTCTTGGAATCATCATCCTTACTTAACTTGCAACTTGTATGCATAGGAGTGTTGACTGGTTTGCATTATGTCATTCCAAAATTATTCAACATTCTTCTAATATAATTTTCCTGAGAGATGAAGATACCTTTGTTTGTATGACATATCTGTAGTCCTAAAATGAAGGTTAATTCACCGAGAAAATACATCTCAAATTTGTGATGCATGTATTTGGAAAACTTTTGACTCATCCTGTCATTGTCACTTATAAATATAATATCATCTACATAGAATTCAATGATCAATATACTCTCTCGAACAACCTTTATGTAGATATTGATGTCTACATTTCCCTTCCTAAATCCTTGATGTTGTAGATACCTTTCGAGTCTAGAGGACTATGCTCTAGGGGCTTGTTTGAGCCCATATAAATCCTTCTTCAACCTCCAAACATAATTTTGCTTCTTTGACAAATGAAATCCTTTTGCCTGCTCAATGTAGACTTCTTCTTCTAGATATTCATTTAGGAATGTTGATTTTACATCCATATGATACACTTTAATATTTTTAGAGCATGCATAAGCTACTATTAGTCTGATTGCTTCTGTTATCACTCTGTAAATTTTGTCCGGTTGATAGACAAACGACAGAGGTAAATGTTTCAACCATCTTTAGAGCTGAGGCACTAGCCTTCTCAACTCAGAGAGGGATCTCTCGTATCACTTGATATTTATTTGGCAATCGATGGCTAGATTTGGTTTGTTTTGGGGGTTTTTAATAAATTTGTTGGCAATGAAGGGGAGGAACACTCAGGGCTATGGAGTCAAAATTCTGAAAGTGAATGAAAACAATGACTAGCCGGTAGAACTCTCCAGAGTATAAGGCTAAATGAGGCAATGAATATAAGTTATATTCAAATTTAAGTAGAGTGTAGGAATATAGAGAAAACAAATAACTGCATTAGAGCATTACTGAAATGAATTCTGAATTCGTTAAGAAGAAAATTACATAGTTTAAATTACTTAAGACAAGAGCGTCACAAGACAAATTCTGGGCCTTTAACTCTTAAATTTAAACAAAATACAATGCAAATGGAATAAAAGATCACAGGAAATACATACAATGAAGGAAGACAAAACTCATATCACCACCATTAGAATCTTTTCATAGAGAATTCAAAGCCTCTGCATATATATTCAATTCATCTTCAAAAAATTACAATAGAGTTCGAAACAACCAAAAAGGTGCTCTTGCACTTTTTCCAACATTAATTCATTCAAATGGCCAAGTATTTATACAATTCGATTACAATGGATGAAACTGAAACGTTTCAGCTTCTACAACTGATTATAATAATTTCAATTGATAGTCTTGATATATGAACCGATTTACAATAATTACACAAAAGACGTTTCAAAACTAGGAATGGATTTCTCTAATTGCTCAGCTTCCTTTATGACATCTAGCTTGTCCTGATCTTCTGTCGAAATTGTTGGTTTGGTGACATCTGGAGGTCACTTACTAGTTATGGGAAACTACATTTTATATTTCCCAGCCGCATGATTTCCTTCCATTGTGAGTTAGAAAGAATATCGTAATCCATCATCTCCTTTATCAAAATCTCCAGGTCAATGCACATGGTGTAGGACATAGTCAACAAGCCAATCTTCACTGTTTTAAACTGATTCAAAATCGCAAAGTCTGTGGCCAAATACTTTACCAGACTTGGGCCTTTCATACTCTCCTCCATAGCTTCAAATTTGGAATGATCCATTCTACACTGAATGAGGAGAGAATTGTAGTCTTATTTATTGTATAATGAACCTTTTCCATCCCAAAATGGTGGGAGGCCCTTGATAAACAATTGTTCAAATGTATCCTTAAAATCCTGTATACTATGCTCCATTTGCATAGCTTTGTTTTGAACTTATTTGAGAAAGTTGTGCTTGGCGATGATCCTCCTAGCCCAAATGATCAATGTAGTTCTGTCCTTTACCCCAATAGTCTGACTATCATCAGTGGGCACATAATTCAACAAATCAATAGCATTATGGGCCCATTCTGAGGGTTCCTTGGCTAATGTTTCATTAACAACAGTAGACCTGCTTTGGGCCGTGGTAGCCACATTGTCTTTGTCATTTATAAAATTTAGATAAACCCTGAACTTAGAAGTCTCTATAGAAATAACAACCCATATCACATGTTTAGCTCCTTGTAACAGTGTTTTACCTTTTAACCTCATTTTCAGCTTGATCACCCTCTCTTGCAAATATTGGTTTTCTCTTTGGAGTGGAGCCATCTTTTCATCTTTTATTTTCATCTCTTGTTTCAGATTTTCTAAGTGTAAATGTGTTGAACCTGCACAGAATAGATCTATATAAACAATAATACACACATTTGTAGAGAGAATTGGAGAAATAAGAAGAAGGAGATAAAGAGTGGAAGAATTCCCATTAACCGTTGTGAATAATGAATAATTTACACATGATATACTCTGTATAACTTAATGAGTTCGACTTGAGGTGAACCAATGTGCCATAGTGATGGTATAGAGTTATTTGTACACACACCAACAATTACGGGAGTGAATTTCCACCTATTCTCGTCTCTCAGGCAGTTACGGGAGTGAACTGCCACCTAGTTGAGTTAACTAGTCAACTAGTCTTCAGTTAACTGACTGAACAGAGAGTAGTGAGGAGTTAACTCAGGGAATCAAGGATAATGCACCACTCTGGTGATGATACCAAGGTAATTTTTAATTGGCATGGTGATGATCCCAATGCAACATCTAAACTCAACTCAACTAGTCAAACTGAAGTGTCAACTGAAAGAGAATATTCTCTAGGTGGAATATTCTCCCATAAAATATAGGAGATTGGATAATGACTAATTATAAATAATAAACAAGGGATAACCTTAGGAAAAACAAATCCTAGGTGTGTGTGAATTAACTCCAACACCTCCTCTGAACATCACTATGGTGAAAATAAATATTGGGTCCCAGTAACGAGGCCATGTTAGGTACCGAAGTACAAAAGATACACTGGAAATAAAGTGAGGAAAGAGGGAATTTTTGCAACTGTGTCCTTCAGTCCAAGACAGCCTCGCAGAGAATGGAATTTTTGCTCAGTGAAGGTCTTCGTGAAAATATCTGTCGTTTTTTCTACTGAAGGATAGAACTATAAGTTGATGATCCCCTCGTGTACTAAGTTCTGGATGTAGTGCATGTGGATCTCGATGTGCTTCATCCGCTGTCTCTGAACTGGACCTCTGCAGAACTTCAAATTTCTCTGGTTGTCACACCAAATGATGATCGGCCAATGAAATTGAATGCCCAACTCAGTGAGAAAATGTTGTAGGCACATAGCCTAAATGGCTATGTTAACTACCCCTTTATACTCTGCCTTGGCTAAAGATAGAGCAATTGCAGCTTGCTTCTTGCTCGACCAACAGATAGGACCAGAACCAAGACTGAGTGAGTAACCAAATGTTGACTTGCAATCAGTGTTATCACCAGCCCAGTAGGACTCAGTAAACCCAATGAGATATAATGTAGAGTCTGTTGCATAACCAATCCCAAAGGTGATGGTGCCCTATATGTATTGAAGGATACACTTTGCATCTTTCCAATGTAGCTCATGCAGCTCCTGCATGAACCTGGAAACTACGCCAACTGCATATCAGAGGTCTGTTCTGGAGTGTGTGAGATACAACAAGCTCCCCACTAGTTGTCTGTATAGTGTGTTTTCAACTAGTGGAGTCTTCCCGCCATCCTCAAGTTTGACTCCTGATAGGAAAGGAGTCAGAGTAGACTTGCATTCTATCATGTGAAATATCTCAAGGAGATCTTGTGCATACTTGGCTTGAGATAGTTTGATGCATGATGCATCCTAACTGATCTCAAGTCCAAGGAATAAGTGTAGTGGACCCATGTCCGTCATAAAAAAAAATTCATGAACAATCCTCTTGACTGCAGCAATTGTTGAAGTAGAGCAACCAGTGATTAGCAAATCATCGACATACAAAACTAAAAGTAGAAGTGAATCATTCATCCTGAGCATGTATACATTCGGGTCTGATTTACAATGTAAATTTTTTTGTAACAACAGGTAGGAGTCCATCTTGGCATACCATGCCCTTGGATCCTGTTTGAGGCCATAAAGTGACTTCTTCAGTCGAAAGAAAAAATATGAGTCCTGCATAAATCCCTGGGGTTTCTCCATGTAGATATCCTCAGAGAGATCATCATGAAGAAATGCATTCTTCACATCCATCTGATGGAATTCCCATCCCTTGGTTGCCACAATGGAAAGTTCCAATTGTATGGAATCCATATTCACTACTGGAGCGAAGCTCTCATCGTATTCAATACCATGAACCTATTGAAAGCCTTTAGCGACAAGCCTAGATTTGTATTATTGATCTGTCCATCCGCTGCACTCTTGGTCATGTAGAGCCATCTACATCTGACAAGTTTCCTTCCATAAGGAAGGGGAACCAGATCCCAACTCTGTTTCTCGAGGAGGGAGTTGTACTCCTCCTGCATGGTGGATTCCCAAAAGGGATTTCCAGTAGCCTCGCCATAAGACTGTGGATCTGAATACTAAACCAAGAAAATATGCCTAGAAGGCAATGGTTCAGTGACAGTGAGTGAAACAGGAGGCTCCTCAAAATCAGATTGAGTCCTCCTAGTATCGGTTGGATCACTTATGAGATCCCCTGCATCCTAAAGAGTAGTTTGTGCCCACTTGGGCCTCTACTCTAGCTCTGCAACTGCATCTGGATGCTCCAACTCTACATCTGACTGTAGTGACTCTGAATCTGAATATGAATCCTCTGAGTCCTCTGAATCAAAACTCTCATCTAAAGAAGAGTCGGCATGTGCATGCTTATCATCTTGGACGGGTAGAAGATTAAAGTTGTATGGATGTGGATGTTGAGGTACAAGCGAGACACATTCCTTGAATTGGACACTATGCTCAATGATGAGCCAGTCTGAGGAAGTATCAATAAGCCGATATCCCTTCACACCATCAGTGTATCCAACAAAAATGCACTCAGTGCTCTATGGATTAAGTGCCTTCCTCTTTTCAGAGGGAATCTGGGCCCATGCACAAGAACCAAAAATGAAAAAGTGGGTCACTTCCAGTTTGAGGCCACTTCAAGCCTCATAGTGGGTCTTATCCTTGACAGATCTATGGGGAGATCTATTTTGGATGTATGTTTCACAATTAAGTGCTTCGGCCCATAGTCTCTATCGTAATGACTTTGCATGTAGAATGCAAGATGCCATCTCCTTTAGAGATCTGTTTTTCTACTTAGCAACTCCGTTTTGTTGCGGAGTATAAGGAACTGTGTGCTATAGCTGAATCCCTGCCTCATGGAAAATATTATGGATCTCATGATTCACATAATCTCCTCCATTATCAGTTCAGAGGCCTTTGATCTTCTTTCCGGACTGTGTCTCAACCAAATCTTTGAAATCTTTTAGGTGTTGAAAGACCTCAGATTTTTTCATGAGAAAGTAGATCCATGTAAAATGTGAGAAATCATCAACAAAAATGAGAACAAACCTCACTTTTCTAATCAATGGATGTGGAAAAGGACCCATGAGATCATTTTGGATCAGATCTAAAGGTGCAGAAGCTCGCTGAGACTTTCCCTTGTCGAATTTCTCTTGAGGGTGTTTTCTGAGAATACATCCCTCACATGCTCCCTTGGAGAAATGGATGTCTGGTAGACCATCAACTAATATTTTCTTGCTAAGCTGTTGCATGTATCTGAAATTCAAATGTCCAAATCTTTTGTGCCATATACTACTACTTTCATCAGCATGAGTAAGCAGTAAAGCAGAATCAGGTTCAATGAATTCAAAAAATGTATACAATCTAGACTGATGATTTACCTCACCAGTAGAAACCCTGGAGTTGGTTTTCATGTTTTAGATGTCCAAAAAATTTGGTGTGAATAGGACTTTCTTTCCAGTGCCGGAATTTTTCATCTGATACATAGAGAGAAGGTTGACAGAAAGCTTGGGAACATGCAACACATTCTCGAAGCTTCTGTTGGTGAGTTCAATCCTTCCTTTTCCAGTGACTTCAACAGAAGAGTTGTCCCTCATCAGAATAGGAGGACCTTTTCATTCATCCAAATAAGAATAGACTTCTTCTAATGCATCCATGTTATGTGATTCTCCTGAATTAATGATCCAAGCATTGGGAGAGGAGTTGATTGCAATCAAGGCATGGCTAGAATTTCCTTTCTTGGAATTCAGATCTTTTGGCTTCTTCTTCTTCTTGGCACCCTTAGGGATGTGATATCCAAGGTTGTTTTTCTGAAGTATTTGAGACATCAGATCTATTTTTTTTTTGCATGCATGTGGATTCCGAATGGAATCCTTTGTGACAGTATGTGCATTTCTCTCCTTTTCTTCCCTTTTCTCCTTTGGATCCGGAGGCATTGGTGAAGGGTTTTGTGTACCCTTCCTTCTTCATATGTGCATGATATTTCCTCTTATATTTATCTTTATATTTCCTATATTGGTGGCTGTCATAATGCACAGTGAGTGCATGCACCCTTGGGCCTTTGATTGTGCCCATGTTGATGAGATCGGTTTTCTCTTGTGTCAAATATTCGATAAAGTCCTCAAGAGAAGGCATCTTCCAAGTGGCTCCAGAGGTGTATCTGACAGTATGGAATGTAGATAGAAATATATAAAATTTAGGACCAAGATTGGAGAAAATGGTGAGAACCGTTTGCTTCTCCTCCACCGATTTATCAACCCCTCAAGATTTGAGTTGCGAAAGTAGATCCTTGAATTTTGTAAAGAAATCTTGGATATTGTCGAATATTTTTGGATCCAATGTGAGAAGCTCCACCTCTAACGTGTGTCCCCTCATGTCATCCTATTTTCCAAAGATCCCTTCCAATATTTTCCAGGCTTCATTGGGAGTCTTACAGGAAGATATGTGAAAAAGGAGATCGGGAGAGATAAGACTGCAAATTGTTCCGAGTGCCTCATCCATGCAATTTAAGTACTTGGATTTTTATATGGATGATGTTGGTTCTGTGTATGTATTCATTGTTTAACTATACAATACTCTGGATCGGAGATGTATGGCTATTTTCTCTTCCATGTAAAATAGTTGTAAGGTGTAAGAATGAATTCTTTTTGGAATTCCATCTTTTCGTTGTCTTCAGTCTTTTGTACCTGCAAAAAAATTTGGTGTATCTTTTTCTTAGAAGTATGTCAGCTCTGATATCATGCAAATGTGTTGAAACTACACATAATATATCTAGATAAATAATAATACACACATTTGCAGAGAGAATTGGAGAAAGAAGAAGAAGGAGAGAAAGAATGGAAGAATTCTCATTAACCGTTGTGAATAATGAATAATTTACACATGATATACTCTGTATAACTCAATGAGTTTGAATTGAGGTGAACCAATGAGCCATAGTAGTGTTATAGAGTGATATAGACAAACACCAGTAGTTACGAGAGTGACCTTCCACCTATTCTAGTCTCTCAGGCAGTTACGGGAGTGAACTACCACCTAGTTGAGTTAACTAGTCAACTAGTCTTCAATTAATTGACTGAATAGATAGTATGAGGATTTAACTCAGGGAATCAAGGTTAATGTGTCACTCTGGTGATGATACCAAGGCAATGTAGAATTATCATGGTGATGATCCCAATGCAACATCTAAACTCAACTCAACTAGTCAAACCGACGTGTCAACTGAAAGAGAATATTCTCCATGTAGAATATTCTCCCCTAAAATATAGGAGACTCGATAATGACTAATTATGAATAATAAAAAAGGGATAAAATTAGGAAAAAAAATCCTAGGTGTGTGTGAAGTAACTCCAACACTAAGGCCTCCTTAAGGATTTTGATTTCCCATGTCTGTAAGCTCACTTGGGACATAGCTTGAACCAATCCATTAGTGCTTGATCCAACTTCTGTATTAGTAGGTACAATGAAAACCATATATGTTTTTGCTACTTGTCCTTGTAACCAATTTTTCCTTCACTTTTTCTAGCTGTAACACTTTAGCTTTGTAATTTAGTGCTTCTTGTCTGAATGTCTCTTTTTCTTACTCTAGGGATACTAGTTTTGCTATCTGTGGATGTTCTGTGGAGGACATCTTTAGCTTCTTCTTTAGGCTTTGGATCATCTTATATTTCTCATATAAATAATCCTTTATCCCTTGAGGGTCTTCAAATTCCAATATTTTGACCTGTGTTTTCCAGGCTTTGTTGGATGCTTTCTCCTGTTTCAATTTCCCATCTAATTTTAGTGCATGTGTTTTCAATCTTAAAACTTTCAGACTCAAACTGAGGTAGTCTGAATATAGCATGTCACTAGCATTCCTGTGAAACTTTAGTTTGTATGGGGAACCAATATTCTCATAATGCATCTGGATTTCAAACACCTAATCATCATCTATTATTTCTATATTAAACATCTTTCTTTCCACATCCCTGACTAAGAATAGGGAATCCTTATGCTCGGAGATTTTCTCTACTTCGGGCAACAAGTCTCTTATTTCATTATTGGCCATACTTCCTTTCACAGCATACTAGTTCATTAATTCCTCTTTAGATTGATAGACTTGCCCAGGTGTCTTGCTAAATATATGTTTCTTGCTGCTAAAAACCCTTGAGCTGCTTTCACTTTGTGTCTTTCTTCATGTACCAGCCTTGTCATTCTTGGTTGCACCTTCCACCATTTCCATGCTCGTTTTATTTTCACATTCTTCTTCTTCCAGTTCCACCACTTGAGAGGATGGTGTAATCTTCATTTTCTTGAGAATATTTTGCTAACTATTGGCACCCAATCCCTCTAAACTTCTCCTTTTATTATAAACACTCATTTTTTAAGCTTTGGCAACCAGCCTAGGGGAAGCTTTTTGTGTCTGGACTTACTGAGGTGCAGACTCCATTTGTTTTGTGTGATCAATCTACAAAGTGACTTCCATATTCGTACAGGTTTCCAAGTTGGCCAATGCATCAAATTCTTTGGCTTGCTCATGTTTGTAGGGGCTTTGTCTTCTCATCAGTCTTCTTTTAGATATGATCTAGTGCAGGTTGTATCTCCTCCCTTGTAACTATGTAAACCCAAATTCACTAAGTTTGTCTTGAATCTGAGGTAAAAAAGACCTATTCTTTACTACAAAGGGTCCTACTATGAAAGGTGTTGGATTATTGAGAGGGGGGGGGTGCATCAGTAACAGTGTAATTATAATCATTTTTCTTCAAATAAGTCAAGTGTTATATCAATGTAGAATTATTATCCAATAATGAGCAATAAGAAATGAACAATCAGACACATACACAGTACACTAGTGTTTTACGTGGAAACCCAAATCGGGAGAAAACCATGGAATGATTTTTCTTATATGTCTTGAATAATTACATTCATTGGAAGC
>SNQJ01S0108005.1:20704-40576 GCA_010110895.2 Picea sitchensis
ACTACTTGTCTCAACCATGTACCCAACTTGTACCTCAACCAAAAGACCTCATCAATTTCATCATCCAAATATGATTTGTAACTCTGTAATAGATCTAGTGTATATGATAAAATACCTTCAAACCTTCCTTAACTTTAAAAAACAAGAGACTAGCATTTTCATCAAACTTTTCTTTAGTCTCACGTGACTAGTTTTGGATTAGTCAACAACCCTGACTTGAAATAATCGTAACTTTGTACCTATAATGAATAAATATATGAAATAGATAAACAATTTTATTCAGTGTGTTTAATGCAATTCCTCCAGGTTTCAATACTTATAACCTCTCAGAAAATGAGTTATAGAAAAAAATGGCATACCTTGCTGAATTCTGGCTTATTCTAGAGAGAGACCTTGTAGAGCGTGCCCCACATAGAATATTTGTTGAATCGATATGAAACTATTAAAATAAATACTAGAGACTTTAATATAACCAAAATATTTTTTATTACTAAATTTGGATATTTTATGAATAAGTTATGACATTTTTACCCAGAACACCTGTTTTTGACTAGTTTCAGGACTAGCCACAAACCCTATTTTCTACTGAGTGTAACTCCAAAAATAAAACTAACCACAAGCTGAATTTTTTACCACATATACTTGGATATGTTTCCTCAATTGAATAAAAACTTTAGATTCTGAATCATTCTAGAAAAAAATGTTATTGCGAAAATGGTGAGATGACCTGTCATTAACATACCTTAGAAAGCATCATCAAAAGAATTTATCCTTCCTTGAATTCTGGCCTTCGTTTCTTCACCTTCCCTCAAACATTCAGCTTAGATATCCTTTGGTTACCTTAAAAACCAATTGGTATTCAATATTCTCAATTTTATCTAAAATGAGAGAGTCTTGCCTCTTATTTATACTCTCCAAGTAGCTTCCTTAAAAGCATCTTCTAGGTCACTTTGCCCACTTTCCTTATTTTAGGGTTAACCCACTTCTAATTTGCCCATTAAATTTATTATTTAAACAATTTATTTTGTATTCACTTTAAATTATAGTACAGTCATCAATTAACTTTATTATTTACCTTCTAAAATCTCTTAAACCACTTTGACTACCTTGACCTTTTGGGGCTTCTAGATGACATAAGAGGGTCCTCTAACTTTGTAAGGCCATAACTCTCAAACTGTGAGGAGTTATGTGACGTTCCACATACCACAAGAAATGGAATGACATGTACCATCCATATAGAATAGTATTACCTACAAATATATCAAAACTCATACCATTATCCATCAAACAAACTTGGGTCCATTACCCAAACCTGGGTTCTCCAACTTCTCATGGGCCATAACTCTCTAAATGTGATGAGTTATGTGACGTTCCACATACCACCAGAAATGGCATGATAAACACTATCCATATAGGATAGTTTCAATGAAAAATTCACCGAATTTCATCTCATTATTCCACAAATAAGCATGGGTTCTTTGACCATACTTCTAGGATAACTCAATCCATAAAGCGTCTTCCCGTGAGGGATTTCACCATAAGGGGACCACTTTGGAGTTCATCCATTTCTACTTATTATCAACCATGAAAAGACAATAATGATTCATATTTACATCAAAAAATATTGGGTCCATTACCCAATCTTTGTTCTACGGGGATTTCTTCAAAGGTTGACATCAATGACAACCAACCTTAATCAACAATCTCCCCCTTTGGAATTGATGGCAACACTCTGATGCAATACTAAAATCATATCACTCATGCTCCCCCTAGAACCATGCCTCTGTCCTCGACATCTGATAAATCTGCTCCCCTTGGAACCATGCCTCTATCCTCTGCATTTGATGAATCTCTCCCCCTTTTTCATCAATGGAAAATGCATCTTTCCATATGGGGTTTCTCCCCCTGACCGAACTATCTTCTTATGGTGCTTCCTCATGTACATTTAAGACATATAAGATAAGTATTCAAAATCATTCATTTTGGAGTAGAAATAACTTCGAGTCTCTGGCGAAGATACTCAAAGGATTCTCGTGGAAGTGGTTTTGTAAACATGCCTACCACTTGTTCTTTTGTGCCCACATACTCAACTCTGATGTTCTTTTCTGCAACCTGCTCCCGTAAAAAATGATACTTGATTGGAATGTGCTTCGTCTTGGAGTGCATCACCGGATTCTTTGAGATACTGATGGCACTTGTATTATCAAAATAGATTGGAATGGGCTCATCATACTCAACCTGTATATCTGTCATAGTTTATTTCATCCAAAGAACCTGTGTACAGCATGATGTTGTTGCAGTGTACTCTGCCTTGGCTATAGATAAGGATACTACTGATTTTTTCTTGCTTATCCATGATACTAAACACTCACCCAAGTATAATGTTACTCCACTCGTGCTTCATCGCTCATCAATACAACATCCCCAATCTGCATCTATGTAGGAAATAAGTGATAGATCCTTTCCTTTTGGATACCATAATACAAACTCTTTTGTTCCTTTGAGATATCTGAAAATCCTCTTCACTATTAATACATGTGATTCCTTTGGTGCTTATTGAAATCATGCCACCTGTCCAACTGCCTGCATTACATCTGGTTTGGATGCTATCACATATAGTAGGTTACCAATCATTGACCTGTATTTCCTCTGATCTGTAGACTTTGAATCATCATTTTTTCTCAACTTGCGACTGGTTTGCATGGTAGTGATAATTCATTTGCAATATTCCATACCAAACCTTTTTAGCATTTCTCTTATATACTTGGTTTGAGAAATAAAAATTTCTTGATTGCTTTGGCACATCTGAAGTCCCATAAGAAGGATAGTTCTCCAAGTAACGACATTTCAAATTCATTCTGCATATCTTTTTCAAATTTCTAGCTTAACCTATCATCATCACTACCAAAAATAATATCATCAACATAAACTTCAATTAATAAAATATTACCTTCACTTACCTTGATGTAGACGTTGTTGTTTGCACTTCATTTTATAAGCCCCGTCTGTTGCAGATACTTATCTAGTCTAGAGTACCATGCTCTAGGAGCCTATTTTAGAGCATACAAGAACTTCTTTAATTTACACACATAATCTGTGTTTTCTAAAAACTGAAATCCTTCTGGTTGTTCAATGTAGACTTCTTCAAGTCTCCATTCAGAAAAGTTGATTTTACATCCATTTGATACATTTTAATATTTTTGGAGCATGCATAAGATAAAAACAAACAAATTGCTTCCATTCTGGCAACTGGGTGTTACACATCAATATTACTCGCTTTGATAAGTGTCGCAAGTGTCGCATGTTGCTCACAAGTGTCGCAAGTGTCACATGTGGCTCACACGTGTCGTAAGTGTCACATGTTGCTCACAAGTGTCATAAGTGTCAAGCAAAGCATACTTCCATGATGCCTATGTCATACTTATGATGACACTAAGAAGACACTTAAAATGCCTCAAACACTTGGTTTGAAGGAAGAGGAATGGTTAACTGAAGTTAAGTGCCTCTTGCCAGCTGAAAGGATCATTGAATCTAGGGTTTTAGAAGAGAGTTGTCCCCTATATCTCTCTTAGGAGCGTTGGTGCTCCCCTCTAAACTACTAGGGAGCATTATAGCACTGAACAACCTTGTAAGAGGAGCGCTATTGATTTTAAGAGTGTTGGCACCCCCTAAAGCCTACTAGGGAGCACTATAGCACTCTGATGCCCCTTTTGAGGGAGTGCTGCCTATTTTGGGCAGGAGTTGGTCTGTTGAGGAGAATAAGGAGAAGATATTTCAATCTTGGAAGGTAGTTGAATTTGAATTCCTGGTTCAGCCATGATCTTAGGTAAGATCCCTAACTCAAGGAGGAAAATCCTCAACTTACCCTAAAGATACCTCAAGAGGTTATGCCTCTCTAAACCTATATAAACAGGCTCTATCATGGTGGAAAGGGGGGAAGAGTAAGAATCATGAAACCTATGATCTCGTAGGAAACACTCAATGAACTGGAGGAGAGTAATCAGTGAAGTTGTTGTCATCTAGATCGTGGATATTTTGAGAAAGGGTTAGACAAAGGGGATTTGATGAAGCTGCTACATTCGCATCTACGACTGTAAGTTACTTCCGTCATTGATCTTATTAATATGACACGCTTGGCCTGTTTCTTTCTAGTTTTTGTTTGATCTCACATGAACTTGTCTCTAATAGATAGGTCTATTTTCAAGCTAATTTCAATAGAGTAGGAAGTGGTTGTACCATTGTTTGTCTACGGGGCTTATCGAGGAGCGAAATATTGGAGCTCAACTCCGAGCGTGCAGGGACAAACATCGATAAAAGGTACTTCTTTTCTCCTTCCTCCTCATACATCATCTTATATAGATCTAAAAGGAAGTCAGTGTCCATGATAAGCATGTTCTGTCTTAAGAGTTAAGAGTCTAGCTCTCAAGAGGAGATCTACCTGTCCGCAAGGAGATTTTCCTTCAACAGAAACTGGTGACTTCACTGGGGAGTTCGAATCAAAACTTTTGGTTTTGATTTTTTCTCATATACCTTGTCTTACCCTTTGATTGTTTTCAGACCTTGTTCACCCCTTTTTTCTTGATTTCATGTGCTAATTGACTCCTTACCCCATCACACTCAGCTTGATTGCCAAAATTCAACTAAAATTTTGGATTTTTTGACATTTTCATGAGAGTTTTAAGCCTGGTGCCCCTGTGACTGTGTTAACAGAGCGCCAACGCTCCCTGGATGTGTTAGACAAAGCACTATAATGCTTGGTTCCCTTTATACTAGAGCGCCAACACTCTTTTGGCAGAAAAACTTTCCAGAATTTCTTTTTCAGGGTCCAGCCTCTGTGTTTCACTTGCTGAGCCTCTCTATGAGTCAATGCTTCTTCCCACTGAACTTTGACATCGTTCCTTTTAAGGAACAAATACCTTTTGTTTAGATTTGTGGCCTTCTTCATTTATTTGTTTGAGTTTTTCTGCTATTGAGAGTTTGAAATCAATGCATTGTTTTTCTCTCTTTTTTAACTGAGCAAAAAAACTCTATTGAAAGACATCAGAAGTCTACAAATCTCTTCATTTGGTTTTTTTGAGGTCATTGTTCTTCAACATCTCTTTTTGCATGAAATTCTTGGTTTTCTTTGTTTTCTTTTTTGCTTCTTGTTTTCGATCACAGCAAGAGGGTGTATTGTTTGTACAAAACCTGCTTATGCTTATCTGAGTTTCTTTGATTCAAAAGGTTAATTGGCAGGAGAAGTGTCATTTTGAATTAATCATTATTCCCACACAAACAAAAAAGAAACATCTTTATGATTGATTTTCATATTAGAAGGCATTTCCAAAAAGTTTTAGCACCACACCGGATTTGATTACAAATTTTTGTTTGAGGACATTCCTTCTTAGTGTTTGTTAGTGAAAATAACTCTCTCTCTCTCTCCTTTAAATAGACATTCATCGAAAAGAAATGACTTCTTATCATCTTTGATGCATTTTTGGGGATTGAGTCATCATTCCATCAGTTTCACTTCCATGCACCCCTTTTGAGTAAAGAACAGCTATAAAATGAATGCTAATTAAAAACTATCTAAAACATTTTTTTTCTAGGATCCTCCACCAACAATAGACTAGGATTAGTACTTTGGATTAGGCTGTGAGCATAACTCTCCAAAGTTTCCAAAACAAACATTAGCATCCTAAGCTAGGGAGATTCAAATCCAATTGTCATATAAGTCTGCCTGGGATCCCCCTCTCACACAGGGGTTATGCACGAGGTCACACTCGGGAAAGCTACGGAGATTCTCCCTCCATGGTTTGATTGATTATAGTAGTCAGATCGTATTATGGGGATCGCTTAAAGGTATACCCACAATGTTGAGTGAAATCCTTTCAAGTTGATTTTGGGCTAGATACCCTGCCTATATGTTCGGACTGGACTATCGACTGTACCCACCCAGGGGCTAACTGTGAATTGGTAACATTAGTGGCCATAATATTTAGGGTCTTACACAAGGTGATAGTGAAGGGAAGTCTCACTGTACCTGGAGCAGACATTGTTCAAACTCACTCGGGCTTCTTGGAGGGTAAATCCACAATTACTATGTGGAAGCTTGCACCAAGGTGAAATTCTTTTAAGCAGGTCGCCATTGTAACTGTTCCACCATATCCCCACCCCTTCTTGACTTGATCACGCAACATTGGATTTCATCACCAACTAGAACAGTCATCAAGAGAAGGTTTTGTTTGCTTGGTTGTGATTCCTCTGTTCTATTAGTGTATGCTACTTCTTTTCGATAGTTGGCCATAGATTTTTTTTGCCAACTCTTTTTCGCCAACATCGACCCTCCATGCCGTTCGCAGAGGCTATAGGGACTTCCTCTAGAAAATATGGAAGAGAATACCCCTTTACCCCCTCATTCTATGGAGGAATCTCTTCAACAGAGCGAGGATCACGACACTATAACCTCCCAAGAAGAAGTTCCCACCCCTTTAGAGAATTTTAGAATTGTTTTAGAGTCTCTGAAGGCTCTCCGCATTCCTGATTGATATGAGAGATGTGTTCTCCAACTGAATTCAGACGGTGAATTCATCGTCATCAATCCTTCTGACGTTCTGATTGGGTCTCATTCAAACCCTCTAGTCGACGACTCCTTTTGGACCACAGACATTGTTCAAAGTCCACCGTGCATGGTGCAGGATCTTTATGGAACAAGAATAGGTACTGACGTGCCTGTTACCTACACTGTACCCTTAAACCATTTTACCAGTACTACCATTTTTTCATCTACACCGTCCGTTGATCCGAACACATCGTCTATTGGCCCAAGGTCCACTTTTTCCCTCCAGATGGCTCACTCTACAATGGTCCCTCATGTTCCGACTATTCCCGTCGGTAATGTGGTGGTTAGTCAAGCTGCAATTGGCACACCACTAACACCTAGAACTTCATCATCACTCCCTTTTGGGTACAGAGCACTGAATTCTTCCGTTTCCACTACTACCCAAGTTATGCCTCGAAGTTCTATACCTATACAACAACCCGGAGGGATCGGTCTTGGTGGCTTTAACACGTTAAGCAGCACTGGTCAGTCATTTACGTCTGGTTCCCAAATTCCATTAACTCCACCTCAAGCTGGGGGCATCCTCCCACCGGAGGAAAAATTCCATTTGGAGGGCACCCTCATGATGGGGGGCAACCTCAATCCGGAACCTACCATCAAACGTATGGACAAAACGTGTCCACCACACCCAATCCGTGGAATATCCCTTTTCCAGGAAACCCACAGTTCTCAGGGGGACACAATCCTCAGGCTCCACAACAACCTCTAGCCCCTCAAGGGACCCATCTATATCCTCCTTATGGACAAACGCCAAATCTGGCTTATAATCCTCAAAACCCATCCGGTTATCTTCCGCACGCACATGTTTCTCGAACCCCCTCAAATCCTGTGTACCCTGGTCAACACAAACCTTATACAAGAGGACCCACTGGTTACAATTATCCTCCTAACCCAATGTATGGTCCTACTGGTGTTCCTATGCCACACTAGTATTACCCACAAGTTAACCTACAACTACCTTTCCTAGAAACTCTGGACCTCCCAGACTTGTCTCGATTAACGAATGATCCTATTTTTCATTCTCTGGTTTGGCCAGCTATTCCAGCTAAACTTCCTTCTGATATTCCAAAATTCGATGGAAAGTCGAGAGAAGACCCAAACAACCATGTGATGAATTTCCATTTGTGGTGTTCATCGAACTCCCTCATGGACGATTCTATACGTTTGCGTCTTTTCCAATGAATGCTTATGGGTTCTGCAGCAAAGTGGTATATTGAAATACCACGTGCTTCTTTTCACGATTTCAACTCCCTTGCCATGTCCTTGCTCACACACGTCCAATTACCCATTCGATACAAGACAGGTACAGAACTATTGACCTCCCTTCGTCAAACAACCTCCGTACATATCTCTGATCATATCCATGAATGGAGATGACGATGAAGGTTAATCAAAGCGGTCATTCCTGACCAATTATTAGTGGAATGGTTCACTAAATCACTGTTACCCCAGATCACTCGTGATGTTGATATGGGTGGTGTAGTCACCGAGGAAGAAGCCATTGCTAGAGCTTAGTACTTAGATTTGGTTTATTCACAATCTCGTACTTTGTACGAATTGATACCAAATGCTACCCGTGCCACTACTGATCCATCCAAACCATCATCTACCTCACACGAGGATGGAGTCATTGGCTCCGTCAAAACCTAATCTACTTCCCAGTTAACTGGAACAACCCAACGGCCTGCTCTGACATCTGCTCCCAGTTCGACCACACCCTCTTCTACCTCCCCTCAAACTTAGGTCTCTGAGGTGAATACGGTCCAATCGACCCCTTCACAACAATCTAGAGGTAAGAAGAAAGAAAGAAATAAACCGAAGAAAAAAAACAACAATGAACAACCAAAAAATCAACCTCAAACCCCTACTGCCGGAAAACAACCACAACGGAAATTGAAATTCCCATGTCTCATTTGTGGCGATGATCACTACACCCGATACTATCCACATCGCGATGAAGTGGCCAAGCTCTTCAAGGGAAATTCACAACCCGTTGTGCTTACCCAGCCTTTTCCATAGCAACAATCTTTGGTTGCTCAAACCCCCACTCTAGTGGGTAGTTCCAACCAATCCCATGATGAGGCCTCAAAAAGTTCCCACATTTACATGTTTAATGGGATTAATCTGACCACTCGCACTATGACATACAACACACCGATTAAACCTGATAAGTCGAAGACCACTAACGGTTCCTTACCGGACTCATCACCATCTTCCGTTAGTCCTCCATCTACTAGCCCTCCATCCGAGCCACTGCAGATTGAGAAACCTTCATTTGTCTCCATCCTACGCCCTCCCAAGAGCACTATCTGGAAATCTACCTTTAATCCTAGTTCGCGGGCTTCCCAAAACTACAACATCGTTGAAGATTTGGCTCAAGCACCATGTGCTATGTCTGCTTTGGAAGTTCTACAACACTGTCCCAGTCAACGTAGAATGCTCTTAGCTGCCATCGGCTCTTTCGATCCTGAGTCATCAAATAACCTCACGTTTAATCTGGATGATTATCAACCTCAACTCTCCCACCAACTAGCTTTTCAAATCGATGTTGTTGTTCACAATCAACAAATCCACCAAACTATCTTGGATGAGGGAGCCTCTACCTGTGTCATTTATTTAGCTTGTTGGAAAGGCTTGAACTCACCCACCTTTAAAAAATACCCTACGATGTTACACGCTTTCGATGGGAGAGGTTTTCATCCTCACAGACTTTTGCAATCCTTAGTTGTTCAATTAGGCGGAAAAACTGTTATTGTTGATGTCGAGGTGGTCGATGCCCCCCTCATTTACAACTTACTACTCGGAATAAGTTCGTTCTATGCTATGACTGTCGTCACCTCATCGGTTTTTTGATGTGTACAGTTTCCCCATCAAGGAAAAATTGTCACTATTGACCAACTAGATTTATGTACACCCGACGCTTGTGCCCCCCCTGTTACCAAAAACATTCCTTTTTTGGGAGACCACAAAGTTACGTATGAAAGAATTGGTGTTGTCTTGTTGAAATATTCTAGCCTTATGGGTACTTTCCCTACACCACTTCCACCAACCACACATCATATTTCCACTGTCAATATTATTTCAACTATGGCTTATCAATCTTTGGAATCATCTGACCCTTGGATTGTACCTAGTCCTATGGAATTCGATGTGCTAGGTGACACCATGCCACTTAGCCCAGCCGAGGCTGCATACGTGGCTATTCAATATGCCTCTCCCTCCCTGGATAACCCCCATCTATTGGCACCTGATGCCTACTTGATGTCGTCATGGTTGGATTCCCTATCATCTGCAATCGATTACATTTCCCACATTTTTCCTTCCGACGAATCTATAATGGAAATGCTTAGCATTGATGACATACCTTGGGATGATAACCATCATCGATCCTCTTTTATTCTACCTCTAGAATAAATTCATAAAGACATACACTCTGTCTTCCCTCCTGATGTTACCAATTCTCCACAATCTCCCATCCTCACACAAGATACTCTTTCTAAGGGGAATATGGGTAATATCTCTACTACGATCATTATTGATATTTCAATCAAAGAAGGCGTTGTGGAAAACATTAACCTTGGTGCTAATTTCACACCTGAAGAAGTGGTATCCTACACCGCTCTGTTTAAATAATTTCGTGATGTCTTCACTTGGAGCTACGAAGAAATGCCAGGAATCGACCCCTCGATATTCGTACATGAAATCAAGACTTACCCAGGTGAGAAACATGTTCGACAAAAAATCCGTCCAGTTCATCCCAAGAAAATCGCAGCCATAAAGGCAAAAGTTGAGAAACTTTTAAAATCTGGCTTTATCTATCCTGTCCCTTTGACAGAATGGGCCTCCAACCTTGTTCTGGTTGCCAAAAAATAGGGGACCATTCGTGTCTGTGTTGACTATCGGGATCTCAATAAGGCTTGTCCAAAGGACAACTACCCTATGCCTTTCATCGACCAGATCATTGATAATTGCGCTGGGAGCGTAATCTTCTCTTTCATGGATGGTTTCTCCGGGTATAACCAGATTGAAATTTTACCTGCTGATATCAAGCATATTGCAGAACCTTACCTCGACGACTTACCTACCCACTCATCTGATCGATCAGATCACGTTGATCACTTACGGGCTATTTTTCTTCGATGTCGGTTTTATCGTATCCACTTGAACCCACATAAGTTTATTTTTGTTGTCGAATCCGGTCGACTCCTCGGTTTCATTGTCTCTAAAGATGGGATTCGGGTGGATCCCTTAAATATTAAGGCTATTCTGGCCTTACCCCCACCTACTAGTTTGACCCAACTCTAGAGTTTGCAAGGAAAATCAAACTTCCTTCGCCGTTTCATTTGTAACTACGCTGAGATAACTAAAGGATTCATGCGAATGTTGCAAAAAAACACCCCTTTCATCTGGGATGACATTGCTCAATGATCATTTGACGCTGTCAAGCATGCCTTGACTCATGCACCTTTGTTGCACCCTCCAGAGTATACAAAGGACTACATCCTTTACTTAGCCGCCTCCACTTCCACTATTGCAATGGTATTAGTTCAGGATGACCCCAGCGGTGAGGAACATGTGATCTATTACCTGAGCAAGAGTCTATCTAGAACCAAACTCCGATATTCACATGTCGAAAAACTGGCTCTTGTAGCTGTCATCGTTGTCCAGAGATTTCACCATTACATCCTACTACGCACCACCACTGTGATTGCGGACTCAAACCCCATGTACCATGTCTTTACACGTCAAGTGCTTGAGGGAAAATACTCTAAATGGATCATCATCCTTCAGGAATTTGATCTTGAATTTGCGAAGTCCAAAGCCAAAAAGTCCCTGGTGTTTGCGGAGCTTATCTGCGATCTCCCCCATGCTGATGAAGATATTGAACCTAGAGATTCTCTCCCTGACAAAACTCTTTTCCTCATCAGCACCTCTGATCCTTGGTATGGAGACATCCTCCTTTATCTCCAAACCCAACACTTTCATCCTAACACTTCCCATGAAGAGCATCGACGTATTCACCACCATTCTCATCGTTATCTTATCATTGGCAACACCTTGTATCACCGTGGTATTGACACTATCCTTCAACGATGTTTGATTCATGCAAAGGTTGAATGCATTCTGAATGAGTGTCACCTTGGAGCCTGTGGCGTTCACCTTTCTGGGATGGCTACAACCCAGAAGATTCTACGTGCTGACTATTTTTGGCCCTCGATTTTCAAAGATTGTATGGAGGCAGTCAAAAAATGCCCACCCTGCCAAGTTTTTAACAACAAGGCACACACCCACCCTACTACGCTGCACCCCGTCATTTCCATTGGCCCCTTTGCCAAGTGGGGTATCAATTTTATGCAATGTAAGCCTACCTCAGCCGGGGGGCATGGTTATATAATCGTCGTCGTCGACTACTTTACCAAATGGGCTGAGGCTATGCCTACCTTTCTGAATGATGGTCGTACCACAACTCTTTTTTTTTTAACCACATCATAACTCATTTTGGTGTACCATGCGCTATTTTCACCGATCATGGTTCACACTTTAAGAACCAGATGATGAGCGAATTGCATGCCAAGCTGGGTTTTCTCCATGAAAACTCATCCCCATACTATCCTCAGGCCAATAGACAAGTTGAAGCCATCAACAAGGTCCTCAAAACCATGATTCAATACATGGTAGGGGAAAATAAGACATCCTGGCATCTACAACTTTTCTTCGCTCTCTGGGCTTACCGTACTTCCGTGAAAACCGCAACTGGGTTCACTCCTTTCTAGTTAGTGTATGGCATCAAAGATTTTTTACCAATCGAGTGTGAGATTCCATATCTGAAACTTAAATTAGAACTCCTACCCCATACTTCTGTCAAAGAAGAATGTTTCTTATATCTGACCAAACTGGACGAAACACGTCGTGATGCCGCTCTCATTAACGAGGCACATCAGAAACAGATAAAAAATCAATACGACAAATCTATCCATCCTCGGACTTTTGCAGAAGGAGACTTAGTCCTCGTCTATGACCAGGCTCATGAAAAACTAGGGACAAGTAAGTTAGAACCTCTGTGGCATGGCCCTTACATTGTGAAATGTGTTCTACACAAAGGTGCCTACGAGTTAGTCGATTATGATGGAATTTCCCTAGGAGAGCCCCGAAACGGGATTTACCTTAAAAAGTACTATGCCTAGATCACCTAGCATGTGTACGTTGTACATTATTGTATTTTAGTTTGGTGTGTCTGTTTCTTTCACGTGCTCGAGTCTTTACCTTTTCCACTCATAATTGTGCCTTGTGTTTTCATGCACAGATGATATCTTCCTTTCCTATATTTGGCGAGTTTGCGGATGGCGCTAGTCGACACACCTGAAACATTGCTTTGGTAGCATGGGTCATTTACCAATTTGACGAGGTGGTGAGTTCAGGAGGTATTTTCTTAGGACCAACGACTAACAACATGGCAGAATATCATGATGTCATCAAACTTTTGACCCAAGTCTCCTCCCTAGGTATCTCTCGTATCATTGTTAACCTAGACTCCCAACTCGTGGTCTATCAACTCAATCGTATCTACGTTATTCGTAATCCTATCCTGCTACATCTCCACCTACAAGTTTTCCATCTTGAATGAATGTCTGATTACATCGAATAAAGACATATTCCAAGAGAACTCAACAATGTTTCGGATTCGTTAGCTAATTACATCATGGATCGGTATCTCGCCCATAGATAAGGTTTCATGAAGGAAAACAAATTGTACATCACATGTAAATTAAAACACATCACATTAAAGACATCATAATTTACAAATCTTTTGGCACTGTAAAAACTCGGAACTATATATATATACATAGCGTGACTGAAAATGTTTTGATTACATCAAAAAAGTATTTGGAAGAGAAAGATTTTGGGTCTTTACAGCCATACAACATCGTCCGACAAGTCATACAAAATATACAATCACTAGAGAGACTCTAATCTCTCTACACTGCATTATGCTGATGGTAACATATCACTGCTCGCACTACTCATCTTAGTAGAGAATTAACATTCTCAAGCACCCCCATAGTGTGTCTCTGTAGATGTAAAGGCACTTCTCTCCTCCGTAGAGGAGGAATGCCCATCGTAAGGCCTTGAAGGTTTCTTTCAACCTCCCGGAGACCTATCACTGGTGCCCGCGGATCTACTACAACCTGAGAACCCCCACAACATCCTGGTACTGGTATCTCATTCAGACGCACTACTCCCTTGTCTACATGTTGAAAATAATACATCCATTAAAAAAAACTCTTCTATGTACCCAAAAAAATATACATACGTTAAAAACTTAAAACAAAAAAAAATAGATAAGGTGTTGCTTAGTCTCTCACCTAACGCATCCCAATCTTCCCCCACTAGTAGAATCAAATCCATGCTCTCGTGAAATTCCACCTAGGCATATGGGAAGTCTTCTATCCAAATATATTGGCGTCTCAGCCAAGCGAAGAATTCACCGGTGAAACGGAACTCTGACTCTGCCACTAGTCTTGGAGACAGACTAGTCCACTGTCCCATCCGTGGTTCTCCCACTGGTCGTACTGCCAATGAAATCTAAGGCTGCATCTGGGGGATGCGCTCTAAGAAGAATGAGACCAAGAAAGAATCGTATCTGAACTATTTTTTCCCCATCCTACACCTCGAAACCTGTTTCTTCACGTTCTGAAGAAACCCTACACTCCAGTTAAATAGTGTTGGCTCCAAACACTGTACGCCATAAGCTATCTATGATCTCGACACCAGATGCACACTAGTGCTTCCCGTCACACTCATGATGGAAAACAAAATAGACTGAAAGGGAAACTCTCTGATATCCTTGATGGGGATTCTACCCCCACCAGTCTTTCTCCTGGGACACAATGACATGCCAGGTACACACCCACTTGCTCAGGAAGCACCCTCTGTCCGAAAAAATCTATAGGAGCCCCTCTTTTTGAGAGGCTAGTGAAGAAATACATATCTTCCAACTCGATGGTGAGAAGCTATGTTCCGATTCGAAATCTCTGCTCTACAACATCCCACAAGCTGATTATGTGCTCAAGCAGAAGGATCTCTTTCTTCATCTTTTGTAGCTTGAAGCATTTTAGAAGGCCACAAGCTCTCAACGTGGCCTGCATGCAAGGACTCCGCAAAGAAGCCAAATCATCGAGCTCATGCTCTCATTCCCTCCACTCAATCATGGTCGTTGCCGAAGTCACCTACAAACAAAAAAAAACAAAGAATTTCATTATTCAATTTTTCGGCAATTTCTTAAGCAATTAAAAAACTTGAAATCTATTGCCCATATTGTTCAAAAAGGACCACACCTTCCTTTTTGTTACTCAATGATCACTATTCAACAATAAAAATGTTTTAAATTAAAATGATTTTCATAATGGCTACGTGGGCATATTTTTGAGTTTCTTATGGATTCTTTAACAAAAATGACCTATCTACTCAAGTATCAAGGCGTTGGTATCTATGCTACCACCCTCTAAAAGAATTTTTGTAAATGAATGTCTTTTCCCCATCATTTTCAATAGAGGCCGATTTGATTTTTTTGGAACGACCTAGGGCTTCATTTTTTAATTTAAATATTGCCGTGAAAAAAAATTTTGAACTATGTAATTGAAAGAGGAGGAAATGAAGATCTACCTAGTCCAAACAGCGAGAGAAATGGTCAACCGTAGCTCTGGTATCAAGCAAAACAAGATCCACTTCCAAAATGAGAATCTCCACTGCTACAAATCCTTATGCAAAATGAAATGGTAAATGAATATTTTTCTTGTATTACTATTTATAAATTTCCATTTTTTATAAGGTATAGTTATTTGTGGCTTTCTTTGACAATATAATGGCCTCACTAAACCTCTAGATTGCAGTTTTGACACTACAGATTTCAAAGTTTTGATCGATTGTTTACCTTGTCACATCCACGAGCATAGTCTTAGTTCGTTCTAAAGCTCGAGAATATAAGAACGCACCGGGTAAAATTTTATCTCTTTTTCATACCCGCATGGACACACGAAAATGGAACCCCCTGGAGTCACCTTTAAACTCTTTTTAAACTCTCTAAATATGAAAATATCGTTGAGTGATCTTGCTTCCTTTCACACTCGCTATAAGGTTTTAAAGGGAATCTTTCGAGTGGTAGTTTATCTCTTTTTCGGCCTCATGAGACTAACTGTACGAAAAAGGAACTGAGAGAGTTCTCTTTTAAGTGTTTTTTCAAACTCTATAATCATGAAAAACCTTCGAGTTTTCTGTCTTTGGAATCGCTAAAATAAACATCGACAGGTCCATACGGGACCGAACCCTTACTTCTTCCAATTCATTAAAAAAAGGAAGAGGAACTTGTTGAAGGTGAGTTATAACGAGCATGTGTTACCCTCCTCGAGCTCGCTAAATTAAAAAGAGGTACTCGTCTATCTAGATGGGGGAAAATTTGAAAGAAGCAAGCCAAACAGTCTCTTGAGAACATTACCAAGTAATTCTTAGAGTCGCCCTTGAACACGGAATTTTGTCTTTTGCACGCATTATAATCCACTGAACCTCTTTATTGAGCCAATCCTTTGAGTCTCTTTCACTCCTTTGGGTCACCTGATGTAAGTCACAGCATCCACTGCATTATTGAGTTTTGGTTCATGTCATGTTTCTGTTGTTGTGCCTTAGTGTTCAAGGGAGGTATCCGCCTTGAGATTCAGCCATCACAAATATCTTGTCTCAATACCCGTGTTAGTCCATGTTCATTTGATATGCCAATTACATCTCTATGTATGTTTCATGTCATTGATGGGGGATACATCAAGGCCCTCCTTCGACGAGCCTATTCCTGTTGACTTCAACACATTATCTGGGAATCAGACTTAGAAACCAGTTAGTACTTTGGGACTTGCATGCCTCAATGGCATGCCTCCTCATGTCCAATAGCAGGTTTACACCATTAACCTCTGATCGGATGATTCCACAGATGTTCGACTCCAGCTCATCCATTATCATTCATTGGAATGTACTAGAGTACCTTGGGAATCATTGGCATTAATGGTGATCTCCCTCGCGCTTGTTAATGGTTTACATCATTGATCGGTAATCAAGTGGTTTCTTCCATGTTCGACATCAGGACATCTATTCACATGGTTAGATTCATACTACATCGGGATCGGTAAAAATAACCTGGGTTGAAGTCATTACTCCATGTATTTTTCCCAGGTTGCGAAGGAGTTTCTCTTGAACAATGACACATATACTGTTACATAGATCCACTTTGTATTGGTCGTGGCTATGTCTTGTCATCTCGTAGATCCACTGTGTATTCTTCATGGCTATGATCAGTTCAGGTCATCAGAGTATAGATCCACACTATATCCTTGGTGGCTATACCGTTTTATCAATACAATTATGGATCCACAGTGTATTTCATGGTGGCCATATCTTGCAAGTCTTGATCACCCAAGCTTAGGTATGCCTTCCTTGGGTTTGAAACATGTCATAATATTTGTTGGATGTTTGTGTGTAGCTTCTGTCAGGTTCTCCACGTCTATACCCTTGCTTGAAAGACTAAAAATCATTCCAGTTATCAGTTCTCATCTTCTAACTTCATAATTTGGGGGGCAATCTGTTACACATCAATATTACTCGCTTTGATAAGTGTCGCAAGTGTCGCATGTTGCTCACAAGTGTCACAAGTGTCAAGCAAAGCATACTGCCATGATTCCTATGTCATACTTATGACGACACTAAGAAGACAATTAAAATGCCTCAAACACTTGGTTTGAAGGAAGAGGAATGGTTAACTGAAGTTAAGTGCCTCTTTCCACCTGAAAGGATCACAGAATCTAGGGTTTTAGAAGAGAGCGCTCCCCTATATCTCTCTTAGGAGCACTGGTGCTCCCCTCTAAACCGCTAGGGAGCGTTATAGAACTAAAAAACCTTGTAAGAGGAGTGTTATTGATTTTAAGAGCGTTGGCACCCCCCTAAAGCCTACTAGGGAGCGCTATAGTGCTCTGATGCCCCTTTTGAGGGAGCACTGCCTATTCTGGGCAGGAGTTGGTCTATTGAGGAGAATAAGGAGAATATATTTCAATCTTGGAAGGTAGTTGAATTCAAATTCCTAGTTCAACCATGATCTTAGGGAAGATCCCTAACTCAAGGAGGAAAATCCTCAACTTACCCTAAAGATACCTCAAGAGGTTAGGCCTCTCTAAACCTATATAAACAGGCTCTATCATGGTGGAAAGGGGGGAGGAATGAGAATCATGAAACCTATGATATCGTAAAAAACACTCAGTGAACTAGAGGAGAGTAATCAGTGAAGTTGTTTTCATCCAGATCGTGGATCGTTTGAGCAAGGGTTAGACAAAGGGGATTTGACGAAGCTGCTGCATTCGCATCTACGGCTGTAAGTTACTTCCATCATTGATCTCATTAATATGACATGCTTGGCCTGTTTCTTTCTATTTTGTGTTTGATCTCACATGAACTTGTCTCTAATAGATAGGTCTATTTTCAAGCTATGTCAGTAGAGTAGGAAGTGGTTGTACCATTGTTTGTATATGGGGCTTATTGAGGAGTGAAAGATTGGAGCTCAACTCGGAGCGTGCAGGGAAAAACGTCAATAAAAGGTACTTCTTTTCTCCTTCCTCCTCATACATCAGCTTATATAGATCTAAAAGGAAGTTAGTGTCCATGATAAGCATCTTTTGTCTTAAGAGTTAAGAGTCTAGCTCTCAAGAGGAGATCTACCTGTCCGCAGGGAGATTTTCCTTCAACACTGGGGAAAATGTCTCTTCAAATTCAATTCCTTCAACCTGTGCATATCCTTTACATACCAATATATCTTTATTCCTTGTAACCTGCCCATCTTCATTCAATTTATTCCTGAAGACCCACTTTATGTCGATCACATTCTTATTCTTTGGTCTTGGAACCAGTTCTGAAGTGTCATTTTTCTCTATTTGATCCAATTCTTCATCCATGGCCTTATTCCAAGATTCATCCATGCTCTCTTCTTCAAAACAGTTTGGTTCAATTGTAGATACAAGTTCTAGGTGTGTTTGTTCTGGTGAATGGATTCTTCTTATAGTCTCAACTACTGCATCATTGTTTCTGATAATTTGATCAGAAGGATGACTCTTCTGTACTCGTTTACTAGGTGTATTTGGAGACACTTTCTAAACTTTCTCTTCTTCTTATGTTGGATTCTCTTCATATCCTCTTCTACTTCTTTTTCATCTTCTGCATCTTTTTCTAAGGGTTGTTTCATTGATTCATTTTCTTCCTTTGATTTTGGTCTGCCTGTTTCATCAATTTTTACATTGATTCTTTCCACAAATTTGTTCAATCTTAGATTGTAACACTTGTATTCTTTCATTGTACTTGAGTAACCAACAAGTACTTCTTTGTCCACACGAGAGTCAAACTTTCCCATTCCTCCATATTCTCTTTTGATATAGCATTTCCTTCCAAAAACTTTGAAGTGAATTACATTTGCTGGTCTTCCTTTCCATAGTTCGTAAGGAGTTTTGTCTGTGTTGTTTCTGATCATTACTTTGTTTTGAATGTGAATTGTTGTATGCACTTCCCATGTCAAAAAAATATCTGTCAATTTTGAATCCATTAACATTGTTTGATCCATTTCTTGTACTGTCCTGTTCTTTCTTTCAACAACTCCATTCTGTTGAGGTGTCCTAGAAACGAAGAATTGTCTTTTTATTCCTTGATTTCTACAGTAGTCCATAAATTCCTTTGAGGTGAAATCTCCTCCATTATCAGATATCAAGCATTTTATTTTGAATCCATTTCATTTTCAACCATTTCCTTGTAGATCTTGAATTTTTCAAAATCTTCTGACTTATTCTTGAGAAAGAAAACTGCAGTCATTCTTGTATAATCATCAACTAATAACATGAACTATTTCTCACCTTTTAATCCCTTTGTTTTAGTTGGTCCAACTAGATCAGTATGCACAATTTCCAGTGGTCTTTTCATTGAATATTCCTTTGATTTAAACCTCGTCTCTGTTTGCTTTCCTTGTTGACAATGTTTGCATAAAGTGTTGGTTGGCTTCGTGATCTAGGGCATTTCTCTGACTGCTTCTCTTTTGTTTACTTTGATAAGGTTATCAAAATGTATGTTCCCCATTCTTCTATTCCATAGCCAACTTTCATCTTCCTTTCCTAGACAACACTTTTCATTTCCAATTTCACTTAACACAGATATGTTGCTTGAAGTTCTTGCAGCTGTAGCGACCAATTTCCCTGAAC
>SNQJ01S0108005.1:44367-55294 GCA_010110895.2 Picea sitchensis
AAAAAAAGAGGTGCTTGCAAGCTTATTTGGGTTTGCTAAGCAGGACAGCTATAAGGAAAAGGGTTAGAGAAAGAAATATAAAAGAACAACTAAGAAATAAACTAAGAAATAAAATAACAACTAAACTAATGAGCATAGGGACATAAGGACAAAAGAAACAATAAGACCCATGTCACCAATGGTAAGGTTGATATCAGTGAAATAAAACACCAAGAAGAAAGAGGACTATGAGTCCCTTCTTCCTCCAAGGGAGGGCTCTTGGACCCCCACAAATAAGCTCTTCTTACAACTTTGAATGAAAATGGTGAAAGAATTATTTGCTAATCCACTCAAGGGGTGAGATGGCTTGCCTAATGTAATGGTGCTAATATACTCTTGATAAGAATAGAGGATTCCTCAAGAGAATAGTAGCAGCATAACTTTGCTATTGAATTCCTTAAAAAATGAAGTGCACCCATGGCCTTTTTATAGCACTTATTTTAGGTATTGTGCAACTAACTTGTAGTGTGGAAAGAGGCTAATTATGACATTTTTAGTTCTTTGACCAACCACCCAGTCAGATCCAGTCCATATTTGAGTGTCAAATCAACTTGGAAGTTGAACCAGAAATGGGTGGGAGTCCGACCACTCTCATAAATGCGTTGTTCTCATATGTGTGCGGCTTTTAACGACCACAATCGCGCATCAGGCACATGTGCACTTTTCCTGTGTTTCTGTTTTGCGCATGTGTGTGCACGCCCTGTGTAGTCATAGGGAAATTTAATTTTGTCACTGGTTGTATAGATTTTGACCCTTTGGAAATGATTTTGTGGTAATTTTGGTCCATGGGTGACCTCATAACTGTTTGACGATGCTGAATTCTTGTAACCATTTGCAGATGAAATTTCAATGATAACAGATGCCCCCTGATGGATGAGGTTAGGAGCATATGTATAGCCAAAATCCATCAATGTTTCTTCTACTGAGAGTGTCATTATAAGAGAGAGAAACAGTGGGATTGTCAAGAGTTACCCATTGGAGGGAGAAGGGAACCTGTATAACCCAACCTTCCATAAGGTGTGTAAAAATAAACTGTGTACAAATAAGGTGGGCATGCCCCATGCTCATGTCATGTAACTCAAAAAGGAATGATGTGTTGATGTAGACAAATGCAGGACCCTGGGGGGTGGTCATGATAAAAGAAGAAGACAATTTTGTGGAGGAACATACTCTGAAAAATAGGAAGTGACATCTGTAAGAAATATCATGGATTATGTAGGCATTGATAGCCCGACCAAGTTCAGAGGTCTTTGGAAAATATAAGAGATAACTGCAATAGTTGCAAAGTAAGACCCACCATAACATGAGAAAGTGTTGAAGTCAAATGTTACGGGGGTCAACTACAGCAGGGAGCAATTGTGGTTCTCCCTGTGCCGTCCGAGACCTCTAATTGGAAAGGTAATGAGAGTCAAGATACTGTCACCCTTCTAGAAACTATGTCGATGTCAACAAAAAGGGGGGACACGACTCCAAGAAGCAAAGAGCTTCATGAAATCTACTAGGTGAGGTTAGTAACTGAGGAGGTACATGGAAAAAATCAATATGTATGGAGACTCAAGACTTCCCTTGGTTGGGGGTATGTGTGAGGTATAAGTGGCCGCAACCATTCAACTAGGTCGAGTGTTAGGGGGACAACAAGATAGGGGATAAGTTGTGCTAGAGGCAGGACAAAGTGAACAAACTCAGAGGGAAAAGGTAAGTGGCCTATGGGATACTCAGAGTATATGGGCGATGTCAGTAGGGGTAGATGATAAGGAATGCCCAAACCAAGGGCGACATGGGTTGCATTTGCCAAAAAAAGGAAGAAGGTCGTCAAAGGTGACGAAAAAAGGATATGTAAATGCTAGAAACAAAGGCTTTTTACAATGTACCAAATAAATAAAGAATAATTTGGGATGAGTGTACAAATACAGAAACATGTGCCCTAATGTAATATGGTTGACCCAGGTAGGGCGCAATTTTCTTGGAGAATTGGTGGAGGGTGGGGGCCCCATGGGTGGGTTTCTATATGAGGTAGGTGAAATGAAGGGAAGTTTGCAGAGGGTCAAACTGATTCTGGATGAAATGGAGGGTTCATGATACTATGGAGGCGCATTCAAAATAGAACTTGAAGAGATAATCTGGGAGTCCAGTGGGAAAGCTAGCAAAATGAGGAGAAGGAGTATGTGGCTAGTTCGCGACATGATGTAGGACTATCGGGACTCCCATCCATGAAGGGTTAAAAAACGCATGAGTGTCAAAGTGCAAAAGGGTGCTATGAATGGGACAACTCATGTGGGGGAGAGTGGTACTGGATGACAATACCTAAGATGTAATGGAGGTGTTGGTACTGCAGAGCTAGAGATGGGGATCCTAGAGGCAAATGTCAGAGGGTGTGACTGGAGATGCAACTGAAATTTAGAGGGAATGATTACATGCCAGTGTTGATTATATACCTGAAGGGGTGGCGTTGATGTATGATGCCCAAGTACCTGCACACATGAAAACCAAATACCCGACGTGAACAATATCTAAAGAGAATCAAACATACAAGCATTTATTTGATAATTTTGAATATGAGCATGCGTACCTGGATGGGGTATGAAAAAATGGTGCTCTGGGGGCCAAGGATAAAAAGTGGCTCAAGGATTGTCTTGGAAGAAAGGCCTATATATAGCCATAGGGCAGTCGATACAGGACCAACGAGCTTCAGGTTGGTAGTCTTATCATCCTACATAGAAGTAGATTTTCAATTTATGGGCAGGGTCTGTACGGAGGGTCGTACAGGGGGTTTTATGGGAGTGGGACCCCAAGTGCATAGGCGATCTAGAAATATGTGTGCACGAGTGTGCACCTATTATCTGGATAGCTGTGCATGGGTGTGCCCGTAGGGGGGATAAAGGAATGCATAATGTGCGTGCTTGTTTGCTACACAACTGCACATGGGTGAGTGGCTGTGTAGTGGATAGGCGCGCTTTGATGCGTGCCTGTGTCTATGACAGAGGCGCAGGGAGGAGCCCCTATAGGGTGAGTAGGTGCGCATGCATGCGCGCCTATGGGATGGACAGGCATGCCTATGGAATGGACAGGCATGCATATGTGCATGCATGTGGGGTGAACAGGCTTGCATATGTGCGCGCCTATGGGTTAAACAACCACGCCCTGGGGGCAAGGCTGACAGGTGAAAAACTCATCTTTTTTAATGTTTTTTATGGTCAATATGGCTGACCTAGGACTGTATTATGTGGTTGCAGGTGATCATTTTGCATGATGCCAGTTGGTTGGCAAGAGCGGGATTTGTCCCAGCTGAGGGATGCCATGGCTATTGAGGAGCTCAGGGTATGTGCCACTTTGGCAGCCTATGAGCTGCTGAAGTTCTTCGAGTGACCATTGATATAGGCGTAGGAGTATCTCCTGCAGTTTCTGATCTGGATGTGGAGTCTGGACCTACATTGTTTTATGGTGAGGGGAGAGCATATCGTCTTCACTGCAGTGGAGGACATATACTTTTTGACTGGGCTCCCTTTTCAGGGAACGCCCCTACCGGCGGAGCCGGTGTTACCTGCAGACGTGTCATTAGTGACTTTGGGCCAGAGGTACTTTTTGAGGGAGATCTACATGTCGAGCTCCGTCGTGAGCATCAGGACGATGGATGCTATAGCTCATCGTTGTGTAGCAGTGATGATTGTGAGGGTGTATGGGTCCCTTGCGACTCAACAGATCAGTGGTGGTCAACTGAGTGTTATGGGGAGGGCACAGGATAGTGAGCACTTTGCTTGGGGACTTACACTGCATGCCAGGATGGTAGGGTAGATGGATCGATGTTGGTCCACCGACACAGGGGACTTTTCCTTTGGGTCCATCTTGGTGGCCTGGTTTTTGGAGAGGGTGCCTATGTTGCACCCTAGGATTTTATTTGGTGTGCTTGGGGCACGAGAGCCATGATTGAGGTGGTGGTTGACGATTTTGGTTTGCCATAGTGGTGGCGAGGGCGACCACGTTTTCACAACTAAGGCAGCACAAGTGTGGCGGCAGATGCCATAGGTTATACTACAGTATCCATATGTTAGTGTGGACTTTCGGGGTGATCCAGACATGGTGTTACCTCCAGGGGAGGTATTTGATCACCGAGGTATGTTTATGAGTTTGATATGTTTTTTTTTGAGATAGCATGACATGCGTAATTTGGTATAGATTTTGATACTATCATTTGGTTTATTTGTATGTGCATATGTGGGACCTCATGGGCACAAGGTTGAGTTGCTGAGAGTGCCGGCTCACCAAGAGCTAGGGAGATCATTGTGGGGAGGGCCGCGGGTAGGAGAGAGATGTCACCATGAGGACGCCGAAGCGAGACTAGCTGAGGATGAGAGAGTAGTGAGGAGACGTTGTTTTGATGACCCGGGTGTCGTGTCATCACATGCTCCTAGAGTAGATGTCGGAGTAGATTTTGAGGATATTCGTCGTCACCTGGAGGCGGTGTTGCAGGGCGTTCCTGAGGGCATGTGGTCGTGCATCCAGGATGAGGGCATCCTAGAGCAGTGTGTGGGAGTTATGCCAGTGTGGCGGGCTATGGTGCAGCGAGCAACAGTAGTAGGTGTTGCTATGACCGGACGGTTACCTCCAAGTCCAAAGGGACTAGTAGTGGGTGGGGGACCACTGCCCGAGGGAGGGCCAGGAGGTGGTGCTCTAGAGGCACCTTGAGTGTCACTCTATGTATTTTTGTATTTTGTATATAGGCTAGTGAGCCCATTTTTGTGTAGTGGCACCAATTTTGTACCGAGGTGCTTCACTGGCCTACAGATGTTTGTATATGTGTACATAAACATTTGGATGGCACTGTGGACCAATTTATATATATATGAGTATGCAGTTTGGGATCTATGTGATGCTTACATGTGTTTTTGAATGTGTTGATGATGTCTAATCTATATATGTTGTGACAGGTGTTTGATAGTTTTATGTATGTGTAGAGGTATCTTGATGTGATATATGCCAATCTAACACCATGTTAGCTAAGTTATCTGTAATTTGATTCAATTGTCTTGGAATATGTGTAAATGTAATGAAATAAAAATGTTGAGATAAAATTTTAACTTGTAGGTATTTGCGAAAGAGGCAAGGATCGCGGATGCGGTACACATTGTTGAGCTGGAGGACAACTAGTTGAGAGTCGAGAAAGATGCTAAGGTGATGAATACGATGATGTTGGGCATCGATGAGGATGCCAATAACGACAATGTATTTGGCTTGGTTGTTGGTTGATGAACCCAAACAACTGTCGCTAGAGTGGATTATTTCATGTGAGGGGGTATAGAGGGCCCAAGCTACCGAAGCGAGATTTTGTGTCCAATGACTGGTGTTGTCAGTGTAACTGATGTGGTAGGCTGATGGAGGAAGCATATGTCAATAGCACAAATGATAGTTTAGATGTGAGGGATGGAAAAAAGATTAAAAACACTATAAAAGAAATAACCTAAAGTAGAATGGCTATGCTTAGGCATAAAATTTCTTTAAGTATAACCCGTTGACGAGTTCTTTGAGAGAGAGGCCTTCGGGAGAGGCCAGGATGTATGTGCCTTTGGTGAGGCAATGTTGGATAAAGTAGGGGCCATGCCATAGTGACTCAAATTTTCCATGACCAAGGGTATCGTGAGTGATATCGTAAGCAAGGACGAGGTCACCTTCGTGAAATGAGCGAAGGTTGACATGACGATCAAAGGTGGATTTTGATCATTTTTTGGCTACCTAATTGTTTTGTAATGAAGATCAACGATCTTCATCCAGGGATTCTAAGTGCAGCAAGAGCTGCTCCATTGGAGTAGTGTCGGGTAATAGCTCAATTGTGGTGCGTAAGGTGGGAATTTCACACTTGATGGGAAGACAGGCCTCAACCCCATGGACTAGATTGAATGGTGTGAAACCAGTGGTTGTTTTCATGGTTGTATGGTAAGCCCATAGCGCGGAAAATAACATATTATGCTAATTAGTCTTATGTTTATTAACTGTGCACTGTAACATGGTCTTGAGGACCCTGTTAACTACTTCGAACTGTCCATTAGACTGAGGGTAATATGGTGAGGCAAACTCATGGGAGAATCCTAACTGAGATGAGAGTTCGACGAAAATCTCATTCTCGAAGTTTCTCGTGATCATAAACTAGTTGGAGTGGCACCCCAAAGTGGGATATGACATGATTAAAGAGAAAATGCGCTACAGTGTTAGCGGTATTATTGAAGGTGGGCATAGCTTCCGCCCATTTTGTGAAGTAATCGACTGCGACAACAATNATGATGTGATTAAAGAAAAAATGCGCTACAGTGTTAGCGGTGTTGTTGAAGGTGGGCATGGCTTCAACCCATTTTGTGAAGTAATCCACTGTGAAAACAATGTATTTGTGTCCATTGTTGGATGGGGGATTACAAGTCATGAATTCGATGCCCCATTTACAAAAGGGGTCGACAGTAATGACTGGGTGAAGAAGAGCAGGTGGTGCTCGTGCTTTGTTGGTGTAAATCTGACACTTCTCACATCGTTTCACAGCATGAATGCAATTGTGGAACAATGTAGGCCAAAAATAACCTGCTCGGATGATTTTTTGAGCAGTGGACATTCCCGAAAGATGGCCCTCACATGCGTCGCTATGGTATTCATTCAAGAATTTATCAACATCATCAATAGTCAAGCATCGATGAAGTATGGTGTTGAACCCTCACTGATATAAGATATATCTGATGAGGAGATAGCAGGGGGCCTAGTGGTGAATATGACGACGATCATCTCTTAAGAGGTGGTTACTGAACTTTTGGGTTTGGAGGTAGATGAGGAGGTCACCGTACCAAGGATCATCCGAAGTGATGTAAAAGAGATGTTCATCAGGGAAGTCGGTATTGACGGGGGCACTGGTAGTATCAGAGGGGAAGGTCATGACAAGTTCGGCGAGGATGAGAGCTTTCTTTCTCTTAGGTGTTGAAAATTCAAGATCGTACTCCTGAAGGATAATTATCCATCGGGAAAATTTTCCATTAATTTGCCGATGACTGAGCAAGTATTACATAGGGTTGGAATATTCTACGACCTTAGTCATGCAAAGCAGAATGTAATGACGCAGTTTTTGGACTGCAAGGGCTAGTTTCTCTTCATGTTTATACTTCAAGGGTGGCCCTGAGAGGTTTTTACTAATGTAGTAAATGACATGTTCACAATCATCATCGCTGATTCAAACGAGAACTCCTGCTACTGAGATAGCTGATGCTGATATGTAGAGGATATAGTCACGATTATAGTCAACTGAACTAATTAAAGGGGCATTAGACAATGCCATTTTAAGATCGTCAAATGATTTTTGGGCATGTTCATCCCAGTGAAATGGGATGTCGTGGCATAGTAAGTGAAGGAAACCATGTGCTCGAGTGGCGTAGTCTGGGACAAATCACCGTAGAAAGTTAGATTTTCCTTGTAGGCTCTGGAGTTGACATAAATTCTAGGGAGGTGGAATTTCTATGATGGCTTGGACTTTGAGGGGGTCCATGGTAATACCACTTTGGGAAACGATGAATTCGAGGAGGCGCCCTGTAGTGACGCAGAATACGCACTTGAGGGGATTCAAGTGGATGTTGTATTGACGACATCGTTGGAAGATGATATGTATATCATCAAGATGTTGGGTGCATTTCTTGGATGGAGCGGTGAGGTCGTCCAAGTATGCAAGGATGATATGAGCCAGATCGTGAAAAATGTATGTCATAGCCCATTGGAAAGTTGTGTCGGTGTTCTTTACGCCAAAAGGAATGACACGATATGCAAAAGTACCCAAAGTGGTAGTGAATGCAGTTTTTTATTGATTGGTTGGGTGGATTTGGATTTGATTATAACCAGAGAAACCGTCCATGAAGGATAGAGCCTCTTGGCCTGTGCAGTCGTCGATTATTTGATCGATGAAAGGCATTGGAAAGTTGTCTTTGGGACATGTGTGATTGAGATCGTGAAAGTCCTTGCAGACGCGGATAGTGCCCTATTTTTTGTTAACAGGTATAGGGTTGGAAACCCATGATGTATAGGCGATGGGGTAGATGAACCTAGCCGTGCATAATTTGTCAATCTCGGCTTTGATGGCCGCTTCTTTGGATGGGTGTAGTGGTCATTGTTTTTGACGAACTGTTGTAATGTCAGGCTAGGTATCGATGCGATGTTCGGCAATAGAGGGATCAAGGCCAGGCATTTCTATGTATGACTAGGAAAAAATATCCTGATATTCTTAGAAGAGGGCTTTATAGGCGATGATTTCTTGAAGAGTGCATGCGGCGCCAATGGTGATTTCCTCGATGACTCCATCTTTGATGGAAATGTCAATTTTGATGGTCGAGGAAATGTTGACCATGTTTCCTTCTTCAAAAGCATCAGGGGTTGGAATGGGGTTATTGAACCAGTCGATATGCCCTGATGGGATAAAATCCTTGCTTTCAACCGCGTATATGGGGTGTTGGTTAGGAGGCATGGAGGCTTCCTGTGGAAAGAAGAGCGCTCTGTGGTGTAGTGCATCCCATGGGTAGTTGGGAGTGTTTAACTCTTCAAGTATGTCCTCGTCACAGTGGAATGGATGGGAATACAAGGGGTCATAAAGTGTGATATCGGTGACTGTCACTATGTGGTTGTTCCCTGGTGATGAAGAAGCAAGGGGAACGTCGCAATGAGATTGTGATGGTTCACTCAACATAAACCAATTATCGAAGTACTGAGTAGTACCCGTGGTAGTTGGATGTAAAATTTCCATAGGGAAATAAATGGGAGAATTGGGGGGATTTGGGCGTGAATCCTTGGATATGTCATCCAAGAACCATGGAGGCATCGAGAGTGCCTTGGGTTCAAGAGAAATGATATGAAGAATCTCTAGTGATGAGGTAAGGTCAACCATTGATTCTATAGGGGATCGAATCAGGGTCAATAGGCATTGCCTGTATTCAATGATCATAGGACATTGGTATGTAAAATGATCTAAGGATTCACATAGAGAGCAAGGGCATCTCATACGTTCATTGACTGAAGTGGTGACATAATGGATGTCAGTGATTTTTGGTAGGATGATGTAGCTAGATTGGGTTCGTTCTGGAAGCTTTGGCGTATTGTGACTAATATCTCCCGGAAGCACGGCAATGATGGGCGATGGTGTGTATAATGGCCATATTCTAAACATATAGAGAAAGAGAATTTGGTTCGCAGCCCTTTACTACTTGAGTGAGGGGTGATGGCAGAAGTACTTGCTACAGTGGTGAGCGTTGATGGTGTTTGATTGAGTGGAATCAGTTTCCATAACTTGGGTAGAGATGGGCAGTTGTTGGTATGGTATCCATCATTCTCACATAGTGTGCAAGGAGGTTGGACGCGTGGGGGAAGTGGAGTTGTGGGCTCCTTCTTCTTTCACCTGTCCCCAGCTATGGAAGGGAGGGTAGTGAGTGGGGGTGTAGAGGGTATGGTGGGAGTGAGTATGGGAATTGGCATTGGGATTCCTTTCATTTGGGGGGGAAGGGATGGTTGAGGGACCATCTCTGGTGGATGTAAATACCAAACCAGAATTGATAACACCATATTAGGGAGGGTAATAATTGCGGCTACTTGGAAATCTTGTATGCCAGGTGGAGAGTAGAAGAAGGGGATTTGATTAATGGCTTGGGGAACTGTCTCCCAAACTGGGATATGGCCTTGGGGAGAGGTGAAATTGTGGACTGGTGGAGTTGACAAGTTTGCAGGAGGCTCATGAGGGGAAAGCTCTGCGACTAGTGGGATGTCAGATATGATAGAAGCCTACCTAGGAGGAAAGGTATCCTCTATGTCAGTTTTGTTGGATGAGATGATGCATACTTGATTGGAAGGATGAAGGAGTGGTGGTGCACCATGGTAAGTTCCTAACAATGATGGGTCTTTGAAAATTCTGGGACCCATTTCGATGAGTGGGTATGTGTCATGGCTCGTGTGTATGAGAGGGAGGATGTTATCAATGTTGGCAGAAGGGTTAGGCTCATAATGTGAGACTTGGTCAATGGTAATGATCTTCCCGTTATGGGGGAACATCATTGTTCGAAAAACAGAAGAGGCAACTGCCTTCATAGCGTACATGTAGCTATGACTGAACAAGATATTATAATCGAGTGGGGCATTGATAACTTCAATGTCGATGAGAATGGCCTTGCCCCCGAGTTCTACGGGGACATTTTGGAAGAGCCCTTCAGGAGACGATGGTCATCCTTCATAAGCTCTTAAGGTAATGGCAGATGGGATGAGTTCGGGGGAACCAAGTTTCTGCCATACATATTTTGACATGATGCACATGGATGCACCTTCATCAATGATGCATCGATGAGCTGTAATGTTCCGAATTTTTACTGGGATTTGAAAAGCGATAAGAGTGGGAAGGTGAGGTTCTCCATTGTCGAGATCAAATGTGATGAGTTGAGTATCCACAGGGTCGACTGCCCCCATGGTGGAAAGTAATGATTTCAACTGAGTGTGACAAGCTTGAAGGACTTCTAAGACTAACATGGCAGTCGGGGATTGTGCTAAGTCATTGACCAAACTGTAATTATGAGTCGCCCTAGCTTGGGGGTTGTGGACATTCCTGTGCAATGGGATGTGAGGGATGTGAAGAGGTGTTTCGGCAATAGGGAGAGGGATTACCAACGGGGGTCCCGTTGGTGCTGGGTTTTTTTCTAGGGGAATGGGAGGAGACTCAGCAGGTGCACGGTACTGACGACTACATGTTTGTAGAAGGATTTCTTCCTCATTGGTGAGGAGGATAGTACGATCTGCGAGATTGTTTGGATTGAGGTACTGTCCCAACTGTGGTGGGGTAGATTGTGTGTCTTGTTGGGTGTTTATCACACCCTAGTGTGAAATGGGATTCTGTAGCATGACT
>SNQJ01S0108007.1:29539-42870 GCA_010110895.2 Picea sitchensis
GCCATAGAAGTTATCAGAAGAGAAAAGAAGAAAAACAAGAAACTACAAGCAGAACTAGACAAGAAAAAGGACACTCGAGAACTAGAGAAAATGATCACAATATTGAATGTTCAAATAGAATAAGATAAAAGAATTGAAGAAGCACTCAAAGAACAACTAGAAGAAAAGGACAAGATCATTGGAAACTTGGAAGCAGAGGTTGTCACATTAAGAAAGGATATTCAAAAGAAAAATGTGCAGAATAGCTCAAAAGTTTTGGATGACATTATCAACAATCAAAAATATCATCTTGACAAGTCTGGACTTGGATACAATCAGACAGAAAAGGGATCAAGATCCAAAACAAAAGAGCAAGAAGCAAATCAAAAAAGCTATGAATAAACAATCAACAGGGATAGGAAGATGTACAAGGAAGATTATAGGGGCACTCCTCCACCAAGAAGATTCAGATTTCAGAATCAACAACAGACAGATAGGCCTCAAGAAGAAGAAGGATTCATAAGACCACCTTCCTTCAGAAGATATTCAACTCCCAGGTATAAAACTATATTTTTTGGTTTATGTTATGCATGTAATAATTTTGGACATAAAGCTATGAATTGCAGAGATAACAACAGGAACAATAACAACTTTGAGAGTCATACAAAAAGGGGTTACTCAAGAAGACCTAGTGAAACACAAAGAAGAAGTTGCAACAGGTTTGAATATTTGAGCACTGATGTGGAATGTTACGAATGTAACAATTTTGGACACGTGACCAAATATTGTAGAATGACAGTCCCTCCTAAAGAACATCAATAGAATAACAACAGTCACAGACAAGAACATCAGAAAATGACATGGATAAGAAAGCAAGATCAGTATAGCAATGAAGAATGCACAGTCGCTCTACAAGCTAAGCAGAAGAAACACATTTGGTATGTTGACAGTGGGTGTTCAAAACACATGACAGGTGATAGAGACAAATTTCTTACATTGCGAAAAGAAAGAAATGGATCAGTCTCCTTCAGAAATGATAATTCATCCAAAATCATTGGAGAAGGCACAGTCTTAATTGGGAACAAGAATAAAAAGGCACAAAATGTTCTACTGGTAGAAGATATGAAACATAATCTTCTAAGTGTGAGTCAAATCTATGACCAAGGTCATAAAGTTACTTTCGATTCACAAAAGTGTGAGATAAGAAGAGAAGGTTCAGGGAAATTGGTCGGTACAACTACAAGAACTTCAAACAACATATATGTGTTAAGTGAAATTGGAAATGAAAGGTGTTGTCTAGGAAAGGAAGATGAAAGTTGGCTATCGCACAGAACAATGGGTCACATGCATTTTGATAACCTTGTCAAATTCAGCAAAAGAGAAGTAGTCAAAGAAATTCCCCATATCATGAAACCAACCAACACTTTATGCAAGCATTGTCAACAAGTAAAGCAAACAAAGACCAGGTTCAAATCAAAGGAATATTCAACAACAAGACCACTCGAAATTGTGCATACTGATCTATTGGGCCAACTACAACAAAGGGATTAAAAGATGAGATATATTTTATGTTATTAGTTGATGATTATACAATAATGACTGTAACTTGCTTTCTCAAGAACAAGTCAGAAGCTTTTGAAGACTTCAAGATCTACAAGGAAACAGTTGAAAATGAGATGGATTCAAGAATCAAATGCTTGAGATCTGATAATGGAGGAGAGTTCACTTCAAAGGAATTTATGGACTACTGCAACAATCATGGAATAAAAATGCAATTCTTCGTTGCTAGGACACCTCAACAGAATGGAGTTGTTGAAAGAAAGAACAGGACAGTACAGGAAATGGCCCGAACAATGCTAATGGATTCCAAATTGATAGATATATTTTGGACACAGGCAATGCATACAATAGTTCACATTTAAAATAGAGTAATGCTCAGAAACAACACTGATAAAAATCCCTACGAGCTATGGAAAGGAGGACCAACAAATTTGAAGCACTTCAGAGTTTTTGGAAGCAAATGCTACATCAAAAGAGAAGATGGTAGAATGGGAAAGTTTGACTCTCATGTGGAAAAAGGATTACGTGTTGGTTACTCAAGAAGAAGGAAAGCATGCAAGTGTTACAATCTAAGATTGAAAAATTTTGTGAAAAGCATCAATGTAACAATTGATGAAATAGGCAGACCAGAATCACAGGAAGAAGAAAACAAATTAATGGAACAATTTTTCGAAGAAGAGGAAGCAGAAGATGAAGTAGAAGAAGAAGATGAAGAGAATCTGACAGAAACAAAAGAGAAAGTTCAACAAATATCTCCAAAGACACCTAGCAAACGAGTAAAGAAGAATCATCCTTTAGATCAGAGTATTGGAAACAAAGATGTGGGAGTTGAGACTAGATGAAAAATCCGTTCACTAGAACAAACACACCTAGCACTCTTATCTACAATTGAACCAAACTGTTTTGAAGAAGCCAACATAGATGAATTTTGGAATAAGACCATGAATGAATAATTGGATCAAATAGAGAAAAATGACACTTGGGAACTGGTTCCAAGACCAAAGAATAAGAATGTGATCGACACAAAATGGGTTTTTAGGAATAAATTAAATGAAGATGGACAAGTTACAAGGAACAAAACTAGATTGGTATGTAAAGGATATGCACAGATTAAAGGAATCGACTTTGAAGATACATTTGCCCCAGTTTCTAGAATGGAAGCAAACTGATTGCTTTTAGCCTATGCATTCTCCAAAAATGTTAAAGTATATCAGATGAGAGTAAAATCATCTTTTCTAAATGGGAAACTTGAATAAGAAGTCTACATTGAACAACCAGAATGATTTCAGTTGTTAGAGAACGCAAATTATGTGTGTAAAATAAAAAAAGGTCTTGTATGGTCTAAAATTGGCTCCTAGAGCATGGTACTATAGACTGGATAAGTATCTGCAGTAGGAAAGGTTCAGAAAAGGAAGTGCAGACAACAACCTCTACATCAAGGTAAGTGAAGGTAATATTTTATTATTTGAAATTTATGTTGATGATATTATTTTTGGTAGTGATAATGATAGGTTAAGCCAGAAATTTTCAAAAGATATGCAGAATGAATTTCAAATGTCGTTACTTGGAGAACTATCCTTCTTTTTGGGACTTCAAATATGTCAAAGCAACCAAGGAATCTTTTTTTCTCAAACCAATTATATCAGAGAAATGCTAAATAGGTTTGGAATGGAAGATTGCAAACCAGTTATCACTCCCATGAAAACTAGTTGCAAGTTGAGAAAATATGATGATTTGAAGTCTACATATCAGAGGCAATACAGGTCAATTATTGGCAGCCTACTATATGTGACAGCATCCAAACTAGATGTAATGCAGGCAGTTGGACAGGTGGCACGATTTCAAGCAGCACCAAAGGAGTCGCATGTGTTAGCAGTGAAGAGGATTTTATGATATCTCAAAGGAACAGAAGAGTTTGGATTATGGTATCCAAAAGGAAAGGATCTATCACTTATTGTCTACATAGATGCAGATTGGGCAGGTTGTATTCATGACTGACGAAGAACCAGTGGAGCAGCATTCTATTTGTGTGAGTGTTTAGTATCATGGCTAAGAAAGAAACAATCATCAGTATCTTTATCTACAGTCAAGGCAGAGTATATTGTAGCAACATCATGTTGTACACAGGGTCTTTGGATGAAACAAATTCTGACAAATATACAGGTTGAGTATGTTGAGCCCATTCCAATCTATTGTGATAATACAAGCGCCATCAATATCTTGAAGAACATGGTGATGCACTCCAAGATGAAGCACATTCTAATAAAGTAACTTTCTACAGGAGCAGGTTGCAAAAACAAACATCAGAGTTGAGTATGTGGGCACAAAAGAACAAGTGGTAGACATCTTCACAAAACCACATCCATGGGAATCCTTTGAATATCTTCGCCATAGACTTGGAGTTATTTCTACTAAAAATGAGTGTTTTTTGAATGTTTATCTTATATGTCTTAGATTTACACGAGGAAGCACCATAAGAGGAAAGTTCAGTCAGGGGGAGCAACCCCGGATGGAAAGATACCTTTGTCATTGATGACAAAGGGGGAGAGATTTATCAGATGCAGAGGATAGAGGAAGAGGACAGAGGCATGGTTCCAGGGGGATCATGAGTGATATGATTTCAGTATTTCATTAGAGTTTTGCCATCAATTCCAAACGGGGAGATTGTTGATTAAGGTTGGTTGTCATTGATGTCAACCCTTGAAGAAAGCCTTGTATCACAAAGGTTGGGTAATGGACCCAATATTGTTTGATGTAAATATGACTCATTATTGTCTTGTCATGGTTGATAATAAGTAGAAATGGATGAACTCCAAAGTGGTCCCCTTATGGTGAAATCCCTCATGGGAAGACACTTTGTGGATTGAATTATCTAGAAGTATGGTTAGAGAACCCATGATTATTTGTGGAATAATGAGATCAAATCCAGTGAATTGTTCAGTGAAACTGTCCTAGATGGATAGTGTTTTTCATGACATTTCTGGTGGTATGTGGAACTTCACATAACTATTCACGGTTAGAGAGTTATGGCCATAAGAAGTTGGAGACCCCAAGTTTGGGTAATGGACCCAAGTTTGTTTGATGGATAATTGTATGAGTTTTGATATATTTTCAAGTAATACTATTCTATATGGATAGTACATGTCATTCCATTTCTGGTGGTATGTGGAACGTCACATAACTCCTCACGGTTTTCCTTACGAAGTTGGAGGACCCTCATATGTCATCTAAAAGCCCCAAAAGGTCAAAGTAGTCAAAGTGGTTTAAGAGATTTTAAAAAAGGTAAATAATAAAATTGAAGTGATGATGAGTGTACTATAATTCAAAGTGAATACAAAATAAATTAATTCAATAATAAATTTAATGGAGAAATTGAAGTCGTTAACCTAAAATAAGGAAAGTGGAGCAAAGTGACCTAGAAGATGTTTTTTAAGGAAGCTTCTTGGAGGTATAAATAAGAGGAAGGCTCTCTCATTTAGGACACACTTGAGAATATTGAATACATATAGGTATCTAAGGGGGCAGCAAGGATATCTAAGCCAGAATTTCAGAGGGAAGAGGTGTTGAAGAAATTCAAGGAGGATAAAATTCTTTTGATGATGTTTTCTAAGGTATGTTTTTTAGAGGTCATCTCTACATTTTTGCAATAACCTTTTTTTTCTAGAATGATTAGGATAGTGAAACTTTCACCATGAGGAAATTGAGAAACATATCAAAAATATGCGTGGTTGAAAAATCATCTTGTGGGTCGTTGTAGTGTTTTATTTATACTCTGTGGAAAATAGGTTTGTGGCTAGTCCAGAAACTGATCAAAAGCAGTGTTTGAGATTTAAAACATCATAACTTATTCATAACGGATCAAAATTGAGTAAGAAAAAATGTGTTGGCTGAAGTGCGGTATGTAGTATTCTATGTAATAATTTTAGATAATTAAAAATATTACGTCTTGAGACACATCTACAAGGTCACTCTGTAGAATAATTGAGAATTCAACAAGGTATGTCATTTTGCCATGACTATTTTTCTAAGAGGTTCCAAATAGTAAAACTTGAAAAGAATTGCACAAAAACACAATTAGATATTATTGTATGGGTTTGGAATCTTTATTCATTACAATTTACAAAGTTATGATTATTTCAAGTTAGGGTTGTTGATTAATCAAAAACTAGTCTTGTGAGACTAAAGCGTTGATGAAAATGCTAGTCTTGTTGTTAAGTTAAGAAGGAAGGTTTGGATGTATGTGATCATATACACTTGGTCTATTAAAGTTACAAAATCATATTTGGATGATGAAATTGATAGGAGATCTTTTGGTTGAAAATTGTTACATGTTGGGTACATGGTTGTGTCAAGTAGTTGATGAGTTGGCTTACATACATGAGGTGTATAGTTGATGATGTTGAATTTTTAATGATGATTCATGGATTGATGAGTATTTGACACATTATTAATTTTATACTTGGTACATGGTTGGTTGCACTGATGTTTATAGTGCAGGGTTGATTCTGAATTGTTATGGGTACAAGTTGGTTCATGGTTGATGCACTTGTTTATGGTATAAGTTGATTATAGGTTGAAATTACAGGTTGATGCATGGTTGATGAATTGTACATTTTGTTTGGTATATTTTACATCGATATATCTCACAGTATTAGTGTGACAATGGTTCCATCATTCTACTTTTACTTGAGGTGGAACTGGGCCGGAACTTGGGCAGTGGTTTGTACCTTCGATTCTCTTGAGAACATTGGGGGTTTAGCCTCCTTTTGGTTGTAGCAGGAGAATTGGGGAGTTGGAGCTTCCCCTCGGGTTGTAGCCTGAGAAACTAGAGAAACTAGGGGGTTGGAACCAACTTCCAGTTGCACCTGGAAAACAAAATAAGTTGGTGCTTCCAATGGATGTAATTATTCAGACATATAAGATAAATCATTACGTGGTTTTCTCTCCCATTTGAGTTTTCCACGTAAAAGCGGTACTTCATATGTGTGTGATTGTTCATTTCTTGTGTTCATTATTGGATAATAATTCTACATTGATATAACACTTGGATTGTTGGAAAAAAATGATTATAATTACGTTATTACCATTCACCCTCCCCCCTCTCGGTAATCCAATAGATTAAAGGGTTTGAATCATTGAGCGAAATGGAATGCTTTACAGCTGTAACAACTTTGGACACATGGAAAAATATTTTAGAATGACAGTTCCTCATAGAGAACCACAATAGAACAACAACAGTCCCAGGGCAAGGGACATGAAAGAGAACATGGATAAGAAAGAAAAATCGATATAGCAATAGAAAAATGCACTAGCTCTACAAGCTTCATGAAGAAATGTGGTTGGTATGTTGGCGGTGGTTGTTCAAAACAAATGACAGGTGATAAAAACAGGTTTCTTACATTAAGAAAAGAGAGATGGAACTCGCCGAATGATATAGCTAAAATCATTGGAAAAGGAGCAGTCAGAATTGGAAACAAGAATACAAAGGCGGAAAATGTTCTACTAATAGAAGATATGAAACATAATCTTCTAAGTGTGAGAAAAATGTGTGACCAAGGTCATAAATTTACTTTGATTCACAAAAGTGTGATAAAAGAAAAGAAGTTAAATCTGATTACAGCGGTACAAAATTCAAACAACTTATATATGTAGTAAATTGAAATTGGGAAGTAAGAAAAGTCTTTCTGGAAAAGAAGATTAAGAAGGATTGGCAATGGCACAAAGGAATGGGTCACCTTTGCCCCAATAACCTTTTTAAATTCAGAAAAAGCGAAGAGTTAGATAAATGCCCATATTACGAAACCAACCAACACTTTATGCAAACATTGTCAACAAGGAAATAAAACAAACATCAGGTTTAAATCAAAGTAATATTTAACAACAAGACCACTAGAAATTGTTGATAGCGATCGAGTTGGACCAACTACAACAAGAGGTTTTAAAGGTGAGAAATAATTTATGTTATTAGTTGATGATTATACAAGAATGACTGTAGTTTTCTTTCTCGAGAATAAATTCGGCTTTTGAAAACTTCAAGGTCTACAAGGGAAATGGTTGAAAATGAAATGGATTCAAAAATAAAATGTTTGAATCTATTAATGGAGGAGAGTTCACTTACAAAGGAATTTAAGGGCTACTACAATAGGCATGTAATAAAAAGGAAATTATTAGTTGCTAGGACACACCAGTAGAATGGAGTTGTTGAAGAAACGAGGATAGTACAGAAATGGCTCAAACGTGTTAATGGATTCCAAATTGAAAGATATATTTTGGACACATCACGATTGCATACACATCATTTCACATTCAAAATAGGGGAAGGAGTATTTCTCAGAAACAACACTGACAAAACTCCCCTCTGACTATGGAAAGGAAGATAAACAAATGTGAATCACTTCAAAGTATTTGGAAACAAAAGTACTACATCAAAAGAAGATGGAAGAATGAGAAATTTTGACTCTCGTGTGGACAAATGAGTACTTGTTGGCTCTCAAGTACAAGGAAAACATGAGTGTTACAATTTAAGGTTGAACAAAGAGTTGTACAAGAAGCATCATTGCAATAATTGATGAAACGGTGGGCGTAATTCTAAAGAAGAAGAAAATGAATCAATGGGAAAACTTTAAGAAGAAACAAGATGGGCCAAGAAGTAGAAGGGGAAGATGAAGGAGGATCGGAACGAGTAGAAGAGCAAATTCAGCAAATTGCTTATCGAAACCTAGCAAAGTCTGGAAGAATCATCAGCCGGATTAGATTATGAAACAAAAGATGCAAGAGTTGAGACTAGAGGAATAATTCATTCACTAGAACAAGCGCCTAGCACTCCTCATATCTGATGAACCAAAAAAGTTTTGAAAAGGACCAATAAGGATGAATTTTGGAATAAGGTAGCGGATGAAGAATTGGATCAAATAGAGAATAATGACACTTAGGAATTGGTTCCAATACCAAAGAATAAGAATGTGATTGGCACAAAGAAATTGGTATTGAAATAAATTGAATGAAGATGGAATGGGGTTACAAGGGAACAAAGCTAGATTGGTATAAAAGGATATGCAATGGTTGAAGGAATCAAATTTGAAAGAGACCTCTGCTCCGGTTCCAAAATGGAAACAATCTGGTGCTCTACAACTTGTAACCAAGAATATTAAATTGTATCGGATGGGCGTGAAATCAACATCGTTTTTGAGCGGAAATTGAAGAACAAGTCTACATTGAACAACGGAAGGATTTCAGTTATTAGAAGAGCGATGATTATGCATAAATTGAAAAAAAAGAATGCGCTACAGCATGGTCTAAAACAATCTCCTAGAGCATGGTACTCTGGAAATGGATAAATATCTACAAAGGAAGGGTTCAGAAAATGGGGGTATGAGCAACAACCTCTACATCAAGGTAACTCAAGATAGTATTTTATTAATTGAAGTTTATGTTGATGATGTGGTACTGAGTACTAATGAAGTTAACCCGAGGAAATTTGCAAAGGATATGCAATGAATTTGAAATTTCATTGCTTGGGGAACTATCCTTCTTTCACAAGGTCTTCAGATACATCAAAGAAATCAAAGAATTTTATTTCTCAAACTAAGTATATCATAGAGATGTTAAAGAGGTTTTAGTTGGAAGATTCCTCTCTTGTTAGTATACCTATGGTGGTTGGTTACAAGTTGAGCAAAGATGATGATTCAAAGTCTGAAAATCAGAGGAAATATAGGTCAAAGATTGGAAGCCTACTATATGTGAAAACATCAGACCAGATGTAATGCAGGCATTTGGATGGGTGGCATGATTTCAAGAAACACAAAATGAATCACATGTATTAGCAGTGAATAGAATTTTCAAATATCTCAAAGGAACATAAGATTTTGGATTATGGTATCGAAAAGGATAGGATCTATCTCTTATTTCCTATAGAGATGCGTATTGGGCAGGTTTTATTGATGGTTGATGAAGCACCAGTGGAGTATTGTTATACTTGGGTGAGTGTTTTTTGTATCTTGGCTAAGTAAGAAATATTCATTAGTATCATTGTCTACAATTAAATCATAGTATGTTGCGGCAACAACATGTTGTACATAGGTTCTATGGATGGCTCGGCTGCGGAGAAATATACGGGTTGAGTATGTTGGGCATTCAATATATTTTGATATAATACACGGGGTACCATCAATATATCAAAGAAATTGGTGATGCACTCAAAGATGAAGTACATTCCAATAAAATATCACTTTCTATAGGAATAGGACAGAAGTGTTGGATTACTTAGAGAGGGGTGAACGATGTGTAGAAATTTAATCCTTTTAACCATATAATCCAAGTGTTATATCAATGAGAGTATAAATCCAATACTTGGAATAAATAAGCAATGAACAAATGAACAAACATACATTACAGTACACCCAGGTGTTTCATTGGAAACTAAGTCCGGGAGAACTGCATAATGTTTTTCTTATATGTATTGAAAATTACATTCATTGGAGAAGCACCAACTTCCCTTTGTTTTATAACATTACCGAAGCTGGAAGGAGGGCTCCAACCCCTATTGTTCTCAGGGCTACAACACGAGGGGAGGCTCCAACTCCCAATTATCACAGTTTACAACCCAAATGGGGCTACCCCCTATGACTATAGGCTGCAGCGGGTGTAGTAACCCACATGTGCTTTTTACCGTCACCACCACAGTAGAGTAGAATTATGGAACCATTGTAAACCTTTCACTATGATATATACCACTATAAAAACATGTACCAAACAACATGTAACAACCTGTACCTCAACTTGTCCCATAAACAAGTACATCAACCATGCACCAACACAGCCTCTCAAATAACTGTAAACAAAGTACCATAAACAAGTGCATCAACCATGTACCAAGTATTCACCAATCATGTTTAACTATAATCATCAATATTTAACATCATCAATACACCTCATGTGTATCAACTCATGAACTACTTGTCTCAACCATGGCCTCAATATGTACCTCAAACAAATCCCTCATGTTCTCAAATATGATGTGTAGCTTATGTGACAGACCCTGCAGTGTATATGATCACATTCCTGAAACCTTTCTTAACTTCAGCAACAAGAGACTAGCATTTTCATCAAACTTTTCGGCTTTAGTCTCACATGCCTAGTTTTGGATTAGTTAACAATAACGGAAATGTCGTAACTTTATGCACATGTGTATAAATATCTGAAATGGATACACAATGTTCTTCGGTGTTTTTAATACAATTCCTCCATGTTTTTCACTACTTGGAACCTCTCGGAAAAGGAGTTATAGAAAAGATAACATACCTTGTTGGTCTGGCTTATTCTATAGTGACCCGTGTGGCGTGCCTTGCCATGCCAGTGTGTATTGAATTGATATGAAACTATTACACAACATACTAAAAATTGTACTCTAACCAAGACATTTGGTTTCACCAAATTTGAATACGGTATGAAGAAGTTGTGATGTTTTTACCGAAACACTTGTTTTTTGACTAGTTTTAGGACCCAACCACAAACCCTATTTTCCTGAGTGTAAATCAAAAAAATACAATGACCAGAAGCTGATTTTTGCGGATACTTGGATATGTTTTATCAATGGAATAAAAATTTCAAGGTCACGAGATCATTATATAAAAAAATGTATAGCGAAAATTGTGAGATGACACAATGAAATAACATACCTTAGAAAGCACCATCAAAAATTTATCCTTCCTTGCATTTAGGCCTTCTTTCTTCATCTTCCCTCAATTTCAGCGTAGATATCCTTGGATACCTCACACACCTATAGATATTCAATATTCTCAAGTGTAATTAAAAATTAGAGGCACTTTACCTCTTATTTATACTCTCAAGTAGCTTCCTTGAAACATCTTCTAGGTCACTTGGCTAACTTTCCTTTATTTAGGGTTATTACTTCTAATTTCTCCATTAAATTTATTATTAAAATAATTTATTTTGTATTCACTTTGAATTATATTACTCATTTTACTTCACTTTATTATTTACCTTTTAAAATCCTCTTAAACCACTTTGACTACTTTGACCTTTGGGGCTTCTAGATGACATATGGGGGTCCGCCAACTTCGTGAGGCCATAAATCTCAAACATTGAGTTTAGTGGCCGTTCCATACCACAATGGAATGGCATTTATTATCCATATATAATATTATTATCTGAAAATATATCATAACTCATAGCGTTATCCATCAAACAAACTTGGTTCCATTACCCAAACACGGGGTCTCCAACTTCTCATGGCCATAACTCTCTAACCATGAGGAGTTATTAATGACGTTCCACATACCCACTTAGGAAGTGAATGACAAAGTATCCATCTAGGATAGTTTACAGAAAAGTCATTGTTCTTCATCTCATTATTCCCTGGTAAACGAGGGTTCTCTTACTCTGCAAAGCATCTTCCCATGATGCCTTTGACCATAAGGGGACCACTTTGGAGATTCATCCCATATTTACTTCTTATCATCACTGACAAAGAAAATAATGAGTCATATTTACATCAAACAATGTGGGTCCATTACCCAAACCTTTGTGCTGAGGGGCTTTCTTCAAAGTTTGACATCAATGAAAACCAACCTTAAACTTGGTTCCATTACCCAAACCTGGGGTCTCCAACTTCTCATGGCCATAACTCTCTAACCATGAGGAGTTATGTGACGTTCCACATACCACCGGAAATTGAATGACAAGAAATATCCATCTAGGATAGTTTACCTGAAAAATTCATTGTTCTTCATCTCATTATTCCACAATTAAGCACGGGTTCTCTTACTCTGCAAAGCATCTTCCCATGATGCCTTTGACCATAAGGGGACCACTTTGGAGTTCATCCATATTTACTTCTTATCATCCATGACAAGAAAATAATGAGTCATATTTACATCAAACAATATTGGGTCCATTACCCAAACCTTTGTGCTGCGGGGCTTTCTTCAAGGGTTGACATCAATGAAAACCAACCTTAATCAACAAGAAGCATATAAGAGTTGAATATGTGGGCACAAAAGAACAAGTGGAAGACATATTTACAAAACCACTTCCATGGGAAGCCTTTGAATATCTTCGCTAGAGAATCATAGTAATTTCTACTCCAAAATGAATTCTTTTGAATGGTTATCTTATATGTCTTAGATTTACATGAGGAAGCGCCATAGAGAGGACAATTCAGGTTGGGAGATCAATTTCAGGAAGATTTCAGTCAGGGGGAGTATCCCCAAGGATAGCTCAGTTAGGGGGAGCAACCCCAGATGGAAAGATACATTTTCAAATGATGACAAAGGTGGAGATATTTATCATATGCAGAACACAGAGGCATGGTTCCAAGGGGAGTGATGGTCACAGGGGGAGCATGTGTGATATGACTTCAGTATTTCATGACATGACTTCAGTATTGCATCAGAGTGTTTCCATCAATGCAAAAGGGGGATATTATTGATTAATTGGATTGGTTGTCATTGATGTCAATACTTGAAGAAATTTCGATAGCGAATTACGATAGCACAAAGGTTTGGGTAATGGACCCAAGTTTGTTTGATGGATAATTGTATGAGTTTTGATATATTTGCAGGTAAGACTATTCTATATGGATAGTACATGTCATGCCATTTCCGGTGGTATGTGGAACATCACATAACTCCTCATGGTTAGAGATTTATGGCCATGTGAAGTTGGAGAACCCTCATGAGTCATCTAGAAGCCCCAAAAGGTCAAAGTATTCAAAGTGGTTGCAAAGAAGAAATTATTTAAATAATAAAGTGAAGTGATGAGTGTACTATAAG
>SNQJ01S0108008.1:32032-62535 GCA_010110895.2 Picea sitchensis
TATTGACTTTCTATTAATTTTGATTAAGTTTAAATAAAAATTAACAATAATAATATTTAGATAATGTTATTTATTCTATCTATTATTTGTTAAAGAGGTTTGAAGCTTTATTAGTCCCTGTCGTAGGCATAGAGGGACTATAGTGATCGATAAATCGTTGACTTCATATTAGTTTGTGCTTTGACCACAAATATTTGCATAATATCTATTGTTGGAGCTAGGAAACTAAAGACATTGATTTTTATATAATAAAAAGTACCATATATGTAATGATTTGATTGGATAACAGATTGGAGGTCTTATTATCGGCTTCGCTATTCCCAATTTTTATATGTGAGCATATCCAAACTTTTTGATCGTCTACAGTCTTTTTGAACCATATATTTTTCTTATGCATTGCTTGAAGGTGGATTAATGCTAGTATTAGTTCAAATGTTCGTCTTAGCATTTTTCGCTAGCTAAATGTATCCCAATATTTGGTATGCTAGCATATCCAAAGTTTGTCCTTCGAATACATTCTCTATTGTTCGAACTATTGTTACTAATTTTATTTTATAATAAATTGTAATAAAAAAATTTTGGTACGTCAGAGACCTGCCACACTGCATTCTTTCTTAAATGTTTACAGGGCATTTCTGACAAACTTAAATGTTTACCTAACAAGCTTCGCAGCGTTAAATGTTTACTTAGCAGGCTTGTTACAATACATTTTCTTTCGTTTCTTTTTTTAAATATGCAATGTTCTTTGCACTCAATTTGGGCAATATTGCACTTCAGCACGATTGTTGGTTCACCGGTTCATGCTTGCTTCTTGCATTTCCACTGATTTCTTATTTTCTTGTTGTTGTCGTTCTTGTTTGTCTGATCGTCTTGTTGCAGTTTGCATGTTTGGGGTTCTGCAACCACGATTGGAACTGCGGCATTCATGTTCGATTGGTTGGTGCTTGTTTCTTTGTTCGTTGGATGTTGCTTATTGTTGTTTGATTCGATTTTGCAGGGTTCGGGTCTACGGTTGCAATTGGGCCTTTTGGTGCTTCTTAACTGGGTTGTTATTTGTTGCTTTCTATTGTTTGCCTAAGCTTTGCAATGTTGAGGTGTTGCATCTACAGTTGGGTCTGTTGTTACATTTTTTTACAGTTGGCTCCCCATAAAATACTATTAAGATAAAATAACGTACAAAATTGTGTAGTTGATGTAAATTGCATCTCTTACGGCTCCAACTATATTTCATAGTTGGCAATGCATTTTCCATGGTTTATGTCTTACTATGGTTTCATAGTTATGAGAGTAAGTGTTGTTGTTTGAGCGATATAGTTATTCTCTCCTTTTTTATTTTCCTCTTGTAAACTTTCCCATTTTTCACCTTTTGTTCTTCTGCTCTATTATCCGTTTATGGTTCTATACTTTCTCGCGTTTCTGTGCTCGCAGGTTCCTGGTGTGGCGAACTGACAAATCGTTATCTCCATCTATATCTTCACATCACGATTCCGACCGACCGTCGTTTGGTTGCATACTTAGCCAATTTTATGAACGCAGCTTCGTGGATAGGTGTTATTGAACTATGGTAACTCGTGTTCGGTGTATACATCTTGCATGCAGAACTTTCGTGCTCTACAAATTGACCCACACTCCTCGAACTCGCAACCCTGCCTCTGCCTATGATGAGTTTGTATGTCTGGCATGCCTTTCCATACTTAGGCAATTTTTCAAAGTTTCACGGGTTCACGCATTCCCGGGTTCAGGAAATTTTAAAAGCATGTGTCGCTCGCCTCCATCACCGCTACCTTGTGCCCTTCTCAATGGACATTAATTATGCTTTCAAAAGTGACAACCGACCAAACAGGTTTGAAAAGATTGCCTTTAATAAGCGGAAAGCTCAAGGACATCTCCCATTAAAATGCATAGAGAGGTGAATATTATGTGATCTGGTAAAAAAATTTGCATGCATTTTGAATTTGCAAAAAAAAAATATTGGCTCTTTTGGTTTTTTAAAGGCTTCATCATAGTAACAGTGCAATACTGTAGTACCTCGTTGCCATCAACGAACGTGTCATCCACAGAGGCCTTGACGTCATGTCCCTTTTTAATACTGTTCATATGTTAGATGTTGTCAGATTTGAGAATCTGCTCGTATATGGGAATGTTAATATGTGTTATTAGTCACTATTCAGCACACATATTAGAAAATATTGGCATTAATTAGCGAAAAGATCTAGAGAATCTATCATTAAGATGAATTAAACCAAAATCTATTGAAGATCATATTGTTTGCCTCCAGCGTTTCTTTTAAATACTTATTGTCATTTCTCTCTATTATCAAAGAGTTGGGATTTAGGGTGCCTTCGTTCTAATATTCCCGGTCATGGACATGTAAGACAACTTAGAGATGTCGTTGAGGCCCAAATGAAAGAAGAGAGATTGGTTTTATGTGACATGAGATTTGAGCAAAAAAAAAAACTCTCTTATCCAACAGAAACTTAGACAGGGGAAAAAAAAAACAAGTATCTTTTGGTTGGTGTTCTCCCTATATTCAATACTTTGGTTGGTTGAAAAGTTTGCCTGAAGATTTGTTTGTTGATATTCTTTGTTTTGTTGTTGGGAGTTGGAAGGGATTTTCAAGTCCTGTGCAAAATACTCCCTCGTTGAAGTATATAGTTTCTTCCAACAACACAAATTTGGCAAGTGTATCGAATTCTGTAGAGCACACAAGAATTTGTCTTCGTCAGGGGTGTCGCACTTACTGTGGCTTGCAAAATGGTCTGTGATATTCGGAAATGATGCAAAATATTACTCCATTCGCGAATGTACCCAGAAGCGGGTAAAGAAACTGTATGGGTGGATAAAACGATGTGCTAAAATTACAGAAGTTTCTATTTCAAAGTTTGTTGAGCTACTTTTGGGTGTGATAACAGACTTGACAGAAAGCCATGTTCTTTGTCAAAGTTTGTTCACTGTCCTCTGGATGTAGTTACAGACTCCACATACAATCAATTGTCTATCGCTACTGCACATTTTTTATTTTACTATTCCTACGCATATAACTAGATTATGGACTTTGCAACATTTTTCTGAGGATTACTTTATACTACCACCTTCTGCAAGAGGTTTCACGTGTTCAGGTAATGCTTTGGTTTATGAAAATCGCATTTTACTACCACCTTCATGTAATCATCTTATTTCATTCTTTAGAAGGGACCTTAATGTAGCGGTGTGTTTCCATATCTGTTTCAACCTAATGTCAATCTTCCTGTTGTTTCCCTTGTGTTGGATGGGGAAAATGCATTTCTTCTATTGCAGTTTATGCGATATTTAATCGAAATAAAAATAAAATGTTCAAACCTTACAATTTTTTTTTTCTTAAATTTATAACAATGTATTTTTTTGAGCAGACGCTCGTTCAAAAAGTTTTAGGTGTTATTTGGGGTTCATGTCCTTCAAGGATGTTAAGTAATCACAAAATTACTATTGTTTGTGCCACTGCAATTGAGTCGTCGTCCACTATGGCAATTGCATTAACACTGCAATGTGAGATAATAGATGTCTTCCATGTGCCTAATGTCAAATTCATTATCACACAAGACACCCAAGCGTCCAAAGATTTATGGACTCAAACCAACATTGTAGATTTCGTGAGAAAGAGACACTAAAGTCGATGTTCTTTGTAGGTATGATAATCCTGCAGTTTAAGTACTTTGACAATGACAACCCTGCTTGTTCAACGCATTGTCGCAATGCAATCAGTAGCATTGTTCCCATTGCCACTACCAATGTCAATGTCCGAGGTCGAAGCTATCTGGAGCCTAGGGTCACTGCCTATGTGGATGTCTGAAAGTGATTGTATGTCGAGTCTCTTGTTGCATCCAGAGGTCGCTCAATACTATTTGACATAGAAATTGGTTGTTTGTCAATTCTATTACAACTTTGGCATAAAACATTCTGTAATTTCAAAATATTGATTCAAACACCCATACATTTTCTCACATTGGTTGGTATCCAATTTTATAATTTCCTACTGAGTGTATTCGGGCATGGAGTTATACTTGGCGTCACCTCTTAACATTCTAGACCTTTTTGTGGGCCGCCATGTCTTCCACCCCTATGAAGAAAGATATATTTTGATGTGATCTGCAATATTTGATACACTTGCCAAACCTGTGCTGCCGGAAGAAGTCATGTACTTCAACAGAAGAAAATTTTGTAGTTGGCTTGGATGTTCCTTCCAATTTACTATAATAAAACAAAGAAGTTCAACATACAAATCTTCGGGCAGGCTTTTCAACCAAACAGATGATCGAATACTGGGAGAATAGTAGTCACAACATACTTGAATTTTTTTTGTCTCGACTTTTGTTGCCTAACAAGATTTGTTTCCCCCATAACTGACGTCACACAAAACGACTCCCTCGACTTTGAATTGGGCCTGAATCGCATTTCTAAGTTGTCTCGGATGTCAATTGTCAGGAACATTACAAGGAAGGCACCTTAAACCCCAAGTTTTCGACGTCAGAGGGAAATTAATACTTAACAAAGAATGGAATGTTGAATAATCAGCCAATGCAAGCATGCCATATCTAGAAGAGACAAACTATTCAAAAAACTGGGATGGATCTAGTTGGCATCATCAATTAAGTCCAAGAACCGAAATTGATATTCAACTCGTTGTTTTTTACGAATCAAGGATTTGATCATCAAGAAAACTGTCAACAAGCTTCATTATTGTACATATTTTTTATTGGTCAGTGGCAGGAAAAATCGCAATCATTGTGGCAAATGATCTCAGTTGTATTTTGTAACCCATCTTATTTGAATATAGATTTTTTTATTTATTTTATTTTTTTTAAATGGTGTTTTCCAATCTCTAGTATTGCTTTTCATTTTATTTTGTACCTTTTTTTGTGTGTGTCGTTAAACATGGACGTCAAGATTTTCTTTTTGCTGCCTAGTACTTCAATTTAAATAAAGGCTACTTTGTTGGTTTCTTACATTTTACATGGAAGAATAATTTGTCATAGGCCATACTTATGTGGTGTCGGCCCTATACTTAAAGAAAGAAATTGGAGGACCCGTCCTGCTTTCATTCTTTAGGTCCCATAAATAAAATGAATTAATGACTATTACAACAAGGCAACTCAAGTGTTGACGCCATGTTCCTATTCAATATCTTGCATATATTGCAGCTTCTTCTATTTGATAATATCTATGCATATATACTAATACGAGTACTATTGGAATAAATATAAAAACTTCCTCCTTGTCAAAACTTAGCCAATTATCTGGCCACTGGGTCCTGGGTTTGCGGTATCCAACACCTATGTCCCTTGTTCTGTCATATACATCTTGCAGCTAAAGAACTTATGTGATCTGCAATTTATTCTTTAACTAATGAAAACTCACGAGGGGTTCAAAAAGATTGGCATTAATAAAGGAACTGTAGATTTTATTCTGTGTGATACTTAGCCCTTTTCCCCTTTTCTTCTTCCCATCTATTATCGCTTTCTGTTTATATACTTATTCACCTTTCTATGATCACGGGTTCTAGGGTTAGCGGGCTGAAATATCTTCATATCCATCTATATCCTCACATGACGAATCCGACCGACCGTTGTTCCTTTCCATACTTAGCCAATTTTATGGCCGCGGTTGCTGGGTTGGCGCTTTTGAACTCTGTTGCTTCTTGTTCCGTTATATACATATTTCACTCAAAAATTACGTGGTTTCAACAAAATTTGCAAACCGAACAACATCCTACAAATTGGGAGATGTTTTACATTTGAAACAAAAATAATCTATTAATATGTATATCAAAACTTTCTATTGGCCAATACTTAGCCAATTATCTGGTCACCGGGTCCCGGGTTCGCGGTATCCAACTCCTATGTCCCATGTTTCGTCATATACATATTGTAGCCAAAGAAATTCCACAATCTACAATTTATTCTTTTAATAGTGATAACCCAACAGGGGTTCGAAAACATTGGCATTACTAAATGAAGAATGGATTTTCTACTGTAAGATACTTATCCCTTTTCCCCTTTTCTTCTTCCCGTCCAGTCGTCTTTCTATGATCGCGGGTTGCAGGGTTGGTGGGATGACCTATCTTCATCTCCATCTATATCCTCACACGATGAATCCGACCGACCGGTGTTCTGTTCCATACTTAGTCAATTTAATGGTCGCGGTTGTCGGGTTGGCGCATACAAACTCGCCTTCTCTTCTTCCCGTCCATTATCGCTTTCTGGTTATATACTTAGTTGCCTTTCTATGATATCTGATTCCAGGGTTGGTCGGCTGACATATCTTCATCTCTATCTATATCCTCACATGATGAATCCAACCGACCGTTGTTCATTTCCATACTTAGCCAACTTTATGGCCACGGTTGTCGGGTTAGCGCTTACAAACTCGGTTGCTTATTGTTCCGTGATATACATCTTGCACTCAAAACTTCTATGATCTACAATTCCACTGTGGGCTCCTTGTATACATTAACTTCGCTCAAAGTATATGTCATTGCCTTCCATCCCCACTATCTTCGCGTCCTTCCTAATATACATTAACTATGCTCTTACTAGTGACAACTGAACACACTGGTACGAAAGAATTGGCACCCAGTTCTCTGCCATATACAAATTGACTACTGGACTCTGACATCGTCCCCTCTTCTGTGTTACACATTATGCATTCAAATGTTTCGAGCTATACAATTTGGTTGTTGGGGCCTCACGTCTTCTGGGGAAACCTTGTCATCCTATTTTGCATCCTCGCGTTGGCGGGTTCACGAAATCTCCAATTCCTAGTCATTGTTTCATGTTCTGCCCATCCCGACCAGCATTTCCCTATTCCATACTTGGACACTTTTTCGATTGCGGATTCCCAGATTGACGGCCTCAAAATTGTGTTTCGATTCTTCCGCGAATTGCAAACAGTGCCCGAAGTTTCGCAATGTACAATTTGTCCGTAGGAATGTATAAAAACTCTTAATTTTTCCTCTTTCCCCCCCTTCTATTATCCCTTTGTGGTTCTATATTTAGTCGCATCTATATGATCACGGCCTCATGGATTCACAAATTGGCAACTCTTTATCTATATCTTCACACCATGATCCCGACCAACCGCGGTCCCTTTCAATACTTAGCCAATTATCTGATCACCGGGTCCCGGGTTTGCGGTATCCAATACTTATGTCCCCTGTTCCATCATATACATCTTGCACCCAAAGAACTTCCGTGATCTGCAATTTATTCTTTTACTAGTGAGAACTCATCAAGGGTTCGAAAGGATTGACATTAATAAATGAACAATAGATGTTATTTTGTGAGATACTTATCCCTTTTTCCCTGGTCTTCTTCCCGTGTATTATCACTTTCTAGTTATATACTTAGTCGCATTTATATGATCGTGGGTTCCAGCATTGGCGAGCTGACATATCTTCATCTCCATCTATATCCTCACATGACGAATCCGACCGACCACTGTTCCTTTTCATACTTAGCCAATTTTATGCCCGTGGTTGCCGGGTTGGTGCTTTCGAACTCTATTGCTTATTGTTCCGTGATATACATCTTGCACTCAAAAGTTTCGTCATCTACAATTCCACCGTGAACTCCTTAGCTCTTTTTCCCTTTTCTTCTTCCCATGTATTATCGCTTTCCTGTTATATACTTAGTCGTCTTTCTATGACCGCGAGTTCCAATGTTGGTGGGCTAACATATTTTCATCTCCATCGATATCCTCACATGACGAATCCAACCAATTGTTGTTCCTTTCCATACTTAGCCAATTTTATGGCCGCGGTTCCATAGTTGGCGCTTTCGAACTCTGTTGCTTCTTATTTCGTGATATACATATTGCACTCAAAACTTTTGTGATCTACAATTCCACCACGGACTCCTCGAACTTGCAAGCTTCACTCTACCACGGTTCACAACTATTTGAAAGTATCTGTCACTGCCTTTCATCCTCACCAACTTCATGTCCTTCCTAATATATATTAGTTATCCTCTTAGTAGTGACAACTGAACACACTGGTACAAAACAGTTGGCATCTAGCCCTCAGCAATATACAAATTGATTACTAGATTCTGACATCGTCCTCTCTTATGTGTTACAGATTATGCATTCAAATGTTCCGAGCGATATAATTTGACCCGAGGCCTCACGTCTTATGGGGAAACATTGTCACCCTATTTTGGATCCTCGTGTTCACGGGTTCATGAAATCTCCAATTCTTAGTCACTGTTTTGGGTTGGCGCTTTCGAACTTTGTTGCTTCTTGTTCTGTGATATACATCTTGCACTCAAAATTTCCATGGTATACAGTTCCACCGCAAACTCCTTAGCCCTTTTTCTCTTTTCTTCTTCCCGTGTATTATCGCTTTCTGGTTATATACTTAGTCGCCTTTCTATGATTGTGGGTTCCAGTGTTGACGGGCTAACATATCTTCATCTCCATCTATATCCTCACATGATGAATCCAACTGACCGTTGTTCCTTTCTATACTTAGCCAATTTTATGGTCGCGGTTGCCAGGTTGGAGCTTTCGAACTTTGCTGCTTCTTGTTCCATGATATACATCTTGCACTCAAAACTTCTGTGATCTACAATTCCACCGCGGACTCCTCGAACTCGCAAGATTCACTCTACCACGATTCACAATTTTTTCAAAGTATATGTCGTTGCCTTCCATCCCCACTAACTTCCTTTCCTTCCTAATATACATTAGTTATGCTCTTACTAGTGACAACTGAACACACTGGTACGAAACAGTTGGCATCCAACCCTCTACAATATACAAATTGACTACCGGATTCCAACATCATCCCCTCTTCCATGTTACAGATTATGCATTCAAATGTTCCGAGAGATACAATTTGACCGTCGGGGCCTCACGTCTTCTGGGGAGACCTTGTCACCCTATTTTGGATCCTCGTGTTGATGGGTTCACTAAATCTCCAATTCTTAGTCACTGTTTCGGGTTGGCACTTTCAAACTCTATTGCTTCTTGTTCCGTGATATACATCTTGCACTCAAAATTTATGTGATCTACAATTCCACCACGGACTCCTTAGCCCTTTTTTTCCCTTTTCTTCTTCTCGTGTATTATTGCTTTCTGGTTATATACTCAGTCGCCTTTCTATGATCGCGGGTTCCAACATTGGCGGGCTAACATATCTTCATCTCCATCTATATCCTCACATGAAAAATCCGATCGACCATTGTTCCTTTCCATACTTCGACAATTTTATGGTCGCGGTTGTCGGGTTGGTGCTTTAAAACTTTGTTGCTTCTTGTTCCATAATATACATCTTGCACTCAAAACTTTTGTGATCTACAATTCCACCGCAGACTCCTCGAACTCACAAGCTTCACTCTACCACGGTTCATAAATGTTTCAAAGTATATGCCACTGCCTTTCATCCCCACTAACTTCCTGTCCTTCCTAATATACATTAGTTATGCTCTTAGTAGTGACAACTGAACACACTGGTACGCAATAGTTGGAATTCGACCCTCTGCAATATACAAATTGACTATCGGATTCCAACATCGTCCCCTCTTTTGTGTTACATATTATGCATTCAAATGTTTCGAGTGATACAATTTGACCGTCGGGGCCTCACGTCTTCTGGGGAGACCTTGTCACCCTATTTTGGATGCTTCTTAAGTTTTATTACATTTTTTTACTGAAATTTTTACAAACTGAAAGTTCTGAGCATGGACAATGTTATTTAATGTTTTTTTATTATTGGTCCCTACCGAATGTGTAGAGGGACTATAGTGACCGCATATTAATATGTCCTTTTACTATTATTATTAGTCCTTTGTATTTGTATTTAAATGTTGGCATTTGCACCTCCATTGTGTTGTGTCCTGCAAACATTACCCGAACTTCCACGATATACAAATTGCCCTCTGGACTGTCCTATCATACCCTCTTCGGTGTTACGCGTATTGCACTCAAAAATTTCTGAGACATACAATTTGACCCTCGCGCCCTCACCTCGAACAGTTGTACCTTGTAACTCCTCAACTACTTTTTTGCATCCCCCAGTCATTTCTCTAATCCATACTTAAGCCACTTTTTTCGATTGCGGGTTCCAAGATAGGCGGGCTCATGTTTTCACCTCCATTGTTATGTATCCTACAAACATTACCCGGACTTCTGTGATATACAAATGTCCCTCTGGACTGTCCTATCACACCCTCTTCGGTGTTACACGTATTGCACTCAAAAAGTTTCGAGACATACAATTTGACCTTCACGCCCTCACCTCGAACAGTTGTAACTTGTAACCCTATTTTGAAGCCCGCCCGACCACTTTCCATAATTAAACACTCCTTAACTGCTTTTTTCGTGTCCCGCGACTTCCGTACTTCTTTCTTACTATGCAATTAGAAGCCTTTCATGCTAACAACTCACCATGCAGGAATCATCAACATTGTCATTAATGAGCGAAACGCTCGAGGAGATCTCCCATTATTACGCATTAAACCAAGATCTGCGGAGAGTTATATTGTCCCTTCCGATTGTTCATCTCAAACATGGGTCGTCGCATTGGCCCGTTCAAGAAATCTACAATGCTTAATCGCTCATTGTCGTATCTTCCATGTTCATACTTCTATGTGTGCAATTACTAGTCTTTAATGTTAACAACGCATCATGCAACAGCCGTCGAAATTGTCATTAATGAGCGAAAGTCTTGAGGAGATCTCCCATTCACAAAAATTTGACCAATATTTGCGCAACATTATATTATCCCTTCCAAATTTTCATTTCATTCATCGTCTGGAGAAAACAAACGTTCTTGTAAACTTATGGCAGTAGGTCGAAACCAGTTTTGTGGAGATACAGTAAACATCTTCGGACACCAGGACCAGAACTTTCGGTGGTCCAAGGCATACTTTTACTATTCATCCTGTTCCGTCCAGAATGAAGTGATTTGGACCTTTGGAATCGCTCGTGCAGGCTGCTTCACTGAGTTCTTTGACTGTAAGGAGGTGGTCTCTTGGTGCACCGAAAAATATTCCAAGCCAAATAATTATTCCACTGCACGACCATTCTCCTATTTCTTTGTTACCTCAGGTTTTCCACAAGATGTTAAAATTGTTGGAGCCAACATTGACCTTCAGAGGACAAGACTGCAAGCAGTTCCTAGAAAACATGATAACGGGTTGGACATCTTAGCCGAGTTCCTCGAATACCCGACAACAGTTCCTGGAGATATTACAAAGTTGCAGGTAAGTTCCTTTAGAAATCCATTCCGGGAAATTGCTTGGTTGTTTAGAAGAATAACAGGACAGGCATCCACAACAAGCATTTCCCGTATAATTATTTATATTTAGTACTTCACAGTCAAGGAACAATTCATTTTCGATTGGGGGAAGTCAATTTCCATTGAAATCTGTTCCCATTTGTCACAATTCAAAGAATCGAATAAATGTTATATGTCATCCTACTTGATTTTTGCAATAGTGCATTGCTCTCCGTTTCCAAAACTGTCTCTTTCCAAGAAAATAAACTGTGGATTCGACCCAGTAACATTCTGGTACCAGGCCTTGTGGAGGCACAAGGCCTCCCATTGTTTTTATGAAGTATTTAATGAATTTGTCTCAGTTTTCAAAGATTTATTGTTAGGGAAGGATGCTCCGCGAATGTCTGGCTAGGCAACCAAATTTTTGAACAGGAAGGGCATACTTGAACAAAAGGAAAATCACAGTGTACTAATGGTCTTTGGCTCCAAGGAAAATCTTGCTTTCCTTCCATGCCACATCACAGACAAGATGTTTATTGCAGAAATAGCAAGGCAATACAACCACTAGCTGCATTTTTTCCATGACAAGAAAAAAAACATTTCATTCCTTTGCCCTGGAAAGTCAGGGACTTAGTGTGCAAAAACATCAACAAGATTGACGAATTCGCAGGCCATTTCAAGAAATTGAACCTAAAATATGATGAAAGTCTAAAAGGGTTCGACCCTAATAGGATTTTTCGATAACATTTACTAGTAGTTGGCTTTAGCAACTCTTTTATCCATAGATTCCTGACCGAAGACAGGGACAGTGATGACAACAATCTTGCTTCTGGTGATTGTGACGTAGAGACATTGCAAAGCGCCACTGAATTGTACATACAATAGGGAAAAGTATCCGGTGAGAAGAGTGCCCAGTCCCCCGCCAACATTCCCAAGAGAACGACATCACAGAGCATCGCTTCAACGACCCACCCCAGTAAGAAAGCAACCCAAAAATATTTAAACAAAGGAGGAGATAAGAACCCTCCTCGCATAAAAATTGATAGTTCTCAGAAAATTCCACTGACGAAGAAGAGAAAAAACAATGTAGGGCAGGCGGACGAACCCGAAATTGAAAGTGAACAGGTGCAACTTGAAACTGAAACTGAGCACATGCACAAAGTTGGTCCGTCCACAATGGAAATAGCTGAGACTAACATTTTTTATGAAGATGAATCCTTCGTATTCCAGAGCGCTTATTTTGACAACCAATTTAAAAATATGGTCATTGAAAAGAGAGATGTAACAAATAGGAAAGGCAAATCTCGCACAAAGATTAATTTTAGGAAAATGCGGTTGTCCCAAATCTTCCTATTTCACCACATATTTGGTGATGCTCTTGAGGATTCCATTGGAGGAATTGAAGCAGAGAATGCTAGATTGAAAGACCGCGTCAAGGAATTTGAGGACACTTTCATTGCCACCCCAGAGTTTGCCAGTCCTTTAGCTAAAACGTGTCTGCTAACACTGCAACCAAGATAAAAGTGTCCTCCACCCTCCTTGCATCGTCTAGAGCCCTTGTAGAGAATAACATCAAGAAAAGAATGTAGCTAGTTATTGAATCCTGGGAAACATCACAAAATATAACTTCCTTCCAAAAGAGGGCAAATGATTTGCAGGAACATTTGCAGGCAAATTTAAAAAATGATCAATGTTTCTGTGAACAGGTGCTGACCCATTTTTCCAACCATGGAATCAACACCTTGAATATGAAAAGAAAACAAGAGAATCTCCCCTCCCCAAAGAGTACCAAAAAATTAAAAACATGTTGGAAAAAGAAAGTTAAGAACTTGGAGCTCCTTTTTGAATCATGTAAACAAGCCATATTAGAAAAGGAAGACTTATTCACAAACCTAATCCAAATAGACTTAGCCAGAAGTACCAATGAGGTTCAAGACCCAAACTTAATTCTCAAATCCTTGTCAATGACCAAAGAAGCCTTTGATGAACAACTTGATATTTTAAAGGGGTTGTCTTTCGAAAAGTTTTACAACATTGTTGAATATCATGTAGATGATCTCAAGAGCTGGGTACTGGACTATTCAACACAGAATGAAGAAATTGAACATAGTCTGCATAGTATTTCAATGGATCTAAGGAAATTAGAAAATGATATTTACGACATAGAAGTCCAGGATGAAATCAACGTGGCCCCCATGAGAAGCTACATTGAAGAATGGTTCCAACGGAGAATGGATGACCTCATCCAGGAAGGGCAACAACCGGTTGACACGATTCCAGTGACCGTCGATGAAAAAAACAAAAATGCATCGGCTTCATAGTAAGTCTATACTGATGTCATCTTGTTTTCTTTATCAATCCAGTTATTATACCTCTTTAAATAGAAAACTCTAAACAAACACTCATAACTCCCAATTTATTCTTTTCAGGTCTTCCTCTTTACCGTCGCACACTTCTTCTTTCTACATTCATAATTCTTGTACTTATTTCTTTTTATGGTCCGCGGGAGCCCCAATCCCAGTCTATATGACAAACGCATTTAAATTTCCAGAAATATGTAACAAGCATTATTAATTTTTGATAAATTTCAAAGAAAACTAATCCGGGAATGCTAATTTTTTTGTGTCCAGGAACCTTTGTTGCAAAACATTATTAGTATTATATTGTATTTGAATAATACCTTTGAAACAAAAATATGGAACATATTCCAGAAATATTTGAATGCTAAATTTTTTGTGTCTGGGAACCTTTGTTGCAAGACATTCAAAGACCAACATCATAGCACTTTTTTGAATGTTAAATCTTTCATGTACTATCAAAAAAATTGTATATGATACACACATACTTCAAAGTTATTTTTTTGTTGTTGTTATCTGCAACATTTTCAYGCCTACTCATCTTCAAATATGTTGAAAGATCTTGGAACCATTTCATTTACTTTTACTTTAATGTCTTTTACTTTTATGCCTATTGTAKTGTATTTGAATTTTTAATATCTATGCTTCAKAAATATGGAACATATTCCATATTTTTGATAGACTTAAAAGAAAACAGGAACATGTGTTGCTTYAGAAATATCCAACCTTTGTTTAATATTCTATTGTATTTGAATGTTTATTGTCTATGCTTMTTGGTYYTTTTYCCTAGAAACCTTTGTTGCAAATCATTTAGATAGAAGTAAATATGGAAYAGATCCAACCTTTGTTTAATATTCTATTGTATTTGAATGTTTATTGTCTATGCTTCTTGGTCCTTTTTCCCAKAAACCTTTGTTGCAAATCATTTAGAYAGAAGTTTTCTAAGTTCYGTGTTTAAACTATATACACCCCAGGAAAAAAMTTCCTCGTTCGCATATTAACATGACGCGCCCGCTTCCACAAAGTCATCCTCTRCATGGATAYCACRTGTACTTCAACTTGCTTCCCACGTGTCTGTACTCTGTCYCGTTGTGGCAGTCCATTTATTCCCATTCCAACCTGACAGGGACTACGCTGCCATGCAACACTTGTTGTAGATGGGTTMTTAAAGCGAACAYGATTATATTAATTCCCCTATCCTTTTATTTTAGTCCTTGTCAAAGGCCAAAAATTATTCCTTTACTCATTATTAATTTTTTTTAATTTTTTTTTTCAATATTTAATATAGGAAAATCTAAATAATATTTTTATTATAATTAAAATAAACAAATAAAAATATTTTTCTTTCCTACCACTAGATTTCAACATTGAGGGATTATTGTTATGGTTGCAACAATATTTTTGGTAATATCACCTACATTAAAGCTTATGTTGTGTCAAATTTCAGTTGATAAATCAGTATCAATGACCATTCATGGGCTATTTTGATTTGTAACTTACAAAAGCATGCAAGTTATGATTAGCTATATTACTTATGTAAGGGAAAGGTAATGGAATTCTCTGTGTATTTGCCTAATGCTTACCATCGCCTAAGAGTAAGTTCCCTTCACCTCCACCCGCAAACAAGTGGCCTTCACCACTACCCAGGTAGTCAGCTAAGTAGATTCCTATAAAGGAAGGACTGATTGTCGTCATCACCCCCCTAGACCTTCCTGGTGACAGATGTGGGGGGGAAATCCCCCCCACACCCCCTTGTCAGGAAATGGGATTCAAACATGGTTGAAACAAGACCTCTGTATCAGGAAGATAATTAGGCTACACAACCAACAATCTCCCACTTGGAGACTGATCACAGAACTCCATTATTGTTGTACATGATGGAATATGATCCACCTTGGACCTAGAAAGTTTATCATCTTCACCTTCATGCTTGAAGGCCAACTAAAACTTAGCAGGAACTCAGTTTCTCCTTAGTTACTACCTTTGTTAACATGTATGCAGGATATTGGCTGGTATTTATATTTTCCAACTTCAATTGTCCATCTTCAAAAATGGATCGTATGAAGTGGTACCTGAGTTGTATATGTTTAGTCTTAGAATGGAAGGTTGAGTTCTTTGCAAGATGAATGGCACTCTAGTTGTCATAGTACAACTTGCTATTCTCCTGTTGCTTTCCCAATTCCTCCATAAACCTATGTAACCAAATCATCTCTTTATTAGCCTCTGTAGCAGCAACATACTCTACTTCCATTGTTGAAAGTGCAACGAGCTTTTGCAGTTTCAAAATCCAACTTATTTTTGTTCCACCTACAGTAAAAACATACCATGTGGTGCTCCTCCTACTATATTTATCACCTTCCATATCTAAATCAACATATCCTTGTAGAACAATGTTTGAACCTCCAAAACATAATGCATTAGTAGTAGTACCTCTCAAATACCCGAGAATCCACTTTACTTCCCCCCAATGTTTTTTACCTAGATTGTTTATATACTTGCTCACAACTCCCACTACATGTGCAATATCTAGTCTTGTGCACACCATCACATACATCAAGCTGCCAACTGCTAATGAATAAGGGACCCTAGACATGTATTCTATCTGATCATGTGTCTTGTGATACATTTCCTTGGTTGATTTGAAATGATTGGCCAAAGGTGTACTAACTAGTTTTTCATTCTACATTATAGACCTCTCCAACACCTTCTCTATGTAATCTCCCTGAGACAATGTCAATTTGTGGTTTTTCCTGTCTCTTGTTATTATCATACCAACAATTTTTATTGCAACACCCAAATTTTTCATTGCAAATGAATTAGCTAATTTCATTTTGAGCACATTTATATCCTACATGTTAGACCCTGCAACAACCATGTCATCTACATACAATAGCAAGATAATATACCTTCCATTTTATAGCCTCTTAAAATAAACACTGTGATTAGAATGACATCTACTAACCTTGTTTTATCATAAACTTATCAAATATTAAATAACATTGTCTTGGAGCTTGTTTTAGGTCATACAAGCTCTTCTTCAACCTACATAGAAAATTATCCTTACCTTTGACCTCATACCCTTGTGGCTAATGCATATAAATCTCTTCCTCCAAATCCCCATAGAGAAAAGTTGTTTTTACATCTAACTATTCAAGATGCAAATTTTCTACTGCCACAAACATAAAATAGTCCTAATTGAAGTCATTTTAACAATAAAGAGAAAATATTTCATCAAAATATATACCTTTCTTCTATGCAAACCCCTTTACAACAAGTTTGGCCTTGTACCATTTTTTCCCTTCATCTTCTTCCTTCAACCTGTGAACCCATTTATTATGCAATGCTCTTTTTCCTGCAGGCAATTGAACCAAGTCCCAAGTCTGGTTATTTACCAAGGAGTCTACTTCCTCTTTCATGCCTTTCTCCCACTTCTTTTTAGTGTCTACCTGCACTGCCTCTTCATAAATTTTTGGTTCACCAGAATCAGTCAATAATAAATAATACAATGAAGGAGAGTATCATTCAGGAGGTCTACTTAACCTGGTAGATCTTCTAACAACACTTGTAGGAGTTTGAGGTGTCCGATGCTCCTGTTGTTGTACATTTTGATTTTCTGGAACCTTTGGAATTTCATTTTCATTTATTTCATCAAGCACTGTGTATTATGTGTTTTTCTTTTCATGTTTTGTTCCTTGCAACTAATAATTATGCATGACTTTTTCATTGAATACCACATCTCTACTCCTAATGATATTGTGATTTTCATAATCCCATAAGTGATAAACAAAATCATTAACATTGTATCCAATAAAGGTACACTTCTTGGATTTTTCCTCAAGCTTTGTTCTACTTTCTTTATCAATGTGGACAAATGCTTCACAACTGAAAGTCTTCAGAAATATCCAGTAATGGACAATCTCTTCTGGCTGAAAGTCTTAGACTTGAGGCTAGTTTACCTTTTTACTGTCCATGGCTCCTCTAGAATGTCACAATCCAAAGAGCTTGAAGTCCCCATGTTTATTAAGTAAAAACAACAATATCTACAATAATTGTAAGGGAAACCATGCATGCGATCTCATACTCCTTACATGTTCCATGATTGTCATGTTCATCCTTTACGACACACCATTTCTTATGGAGTTCATTGGAATTATCTTCTCTCTGGTATGAACAGACCGTATTGAACTCATTGTTGCATTATTCCCCTCCATTATCTAATCTAAGACACTTCAACCTTTTTTCTATCTCATTCTCGACCAAAGCTTTCATTTCTTAAAAGTGTCAAAACATGATTTTTGTCGAATGTAATAAACTCAAGTTTTATAGTTGCATCATCAATAAAAGTAACGTAATAATGAGAGACACCAAGATACAATACTTGATTTGGTCCCCATACATTTGTATGCAAAAGATCTAACTTTTCACTCTTATTTTCCTTCTAGACTCTGAGAAATATGACTCTCTTTTGTTTTCCATACATGCAATGCTCACATAAATCCAAATCCATTTATTTAAGATCTGGCAACAAGTTCCTTTTGTGAAGATTATCTTCATTTCCTTCTCACTCATGTGTCCAAAGCTATGATGCCACATTGTTGTATCCATAATGTAGAAGCTAAAGAGATAAAGAGTCAATGTGGAGTACATAAATACAATTATTTTCACCATCTACTTTCTATTACAAGTGATCCTTTAATGACCTTCCGTAGCACCTGCGTAAATGTAGATATATAGCCTTCACTTACCAATACCTGTTGTTGAAATTATATTTCTTATCAAATCTGGAACATGTCTCACCTATTTTAGTAACCATTGTTTTCCATTCTTTAACTTTATTTGTACCTTACCCATTCCAACAATTTTAGATGGTTCATCATTACCCAAATAAACTGTCCAAAATCACCTTGAACATAAACTTGAAAATATCTCATATGGGATGTGGCATGAAATGAAACCCGAATCATGCAAGGAATCAATATTATGTAAAGGAATCAAACATCTTGTAACACATCACCTACTACATTTGCTTCTTGATTTTTCTCATGTTGTCCATCACCTTGTTTCTTTGGAGATTTTCAGTCTTTACTTAGTTGTCCTTGTTGGGCTCCAGATTTATAACATTTCCTTGCTGGTTCTTGAAGACATTATCTACTCTCCTGAAGACTTTTGTTAAGAAAATTGCATTCTTTCTGTGCTATTCATTTACACATATATGTTCCATTGTATACAGAAACCATTAAGTGCTTCCAAAGCCACAAATTAGTGAAGAATTCAACTATAAATGCAGCAATAATCCTCTTCTGCGGAGAAAAGCTGAACTTTGCAAGAATGCAGGGTGTTGGCTTATAGAGGATAACACTTATGATTATTGTATGATGGGTTGAAACATACTTGTCGAGGCTCACACATTATCAATGTATTCTCTTTTCTAAAGCTTATGGTATGATGGGTTGGCAAATTGGATAGATAGCATCTCATCCTCCGGTGATATTCTTAAAAACCGTTTTATAACTTCTAGAGCAAACTGAAATACGGCGAGAATTCGGGAAAGCAGTGCATGTAACCTTGCGAGGAGATGCAGCGTTATGTAACGTACCATGAGAGATGGAAACATTATGTAACATTGCCAGAGATCTGGAATGTTTGTAAAGAGATGCCATGCGTTGCCGGAGATCTGAAAACGTGTCTCATTCCCGATTGATCTCTCGAAACCGTTTTGTAACTCCTTATTCACCCACAGAACCAAAACCATTGTCGGAGGAAATCTAGAACGTTATGTAAAGGGATGCCATGCATTGCCAGAGGGTTGGAGAACGTTGGAAAAACGTGAGGCTTTGCTCGAGAAAAGAAAAGATGTATAGAGCCATGCGTGGGGGGATCTTAGATGTGATAGAGTTGTTATGCTTAGGAGATGATAGAGATGGAGCATAGGGTAGAAGAATAGAGGAATGAGAGTCTCCAAGCATTGTATTGTTTTCATCTTTAATAAAAGAGTTAAGGGTTTTCATTAACACGATTTCTTGTCTTACCATTTAAATTGTAGGTTATTTATTTGCGGTATGTGTTGATTTAGAAACGGACTATTAGCTTCGAGAATTCGATGGAAAGCGAGTTGATACATTGTATTCCTGATGGAATTTCATATTTGATTTCATCTTTGAGCAGTTTGCTCAGTGGTTTGATAGAAATAGTATATTTCATTTCTTTACAACCAAGGGTTTAGCATTATCTTTCGAGCCAGTGATTTCATTTCTTCAATTTTCACATTTAGAGTACCTAACATTCAGTAACTAGTTTGGATATCTCATGAATTAAAGAAGTTTCATTTGATTACAATAGGAAGTTTCATAGGATGGTTGTCGAGTTGTGTGGAGTGATAAGTATACTTAATTGTTTTCGATTTATCTCTTACATGCATACTCTGAGATATGGGTTGATGCCAGAGTAGTAAAGAGTAGTACCGAGCAAAGTAGGGTACAATAGCTCTTTCCAGCAAGTTTCTTTTAAGTTCAGAGATTAGCTTGGCATCCTTTAAACCCCCTCTTCAGCCACATTTCACAATGTTGGTTCCTCTAAGTCTACCTTTTTGGGTTGACAATTAAATGTTGATTTACATGGTATATCGCATTTCGACATTTTGGCACCACTAGGAGGTACTAAAAGGATTGGAGAGTGGGCTCCGCAGTTTTGCCAAGTAGATTTGATTCGAGAGGGTGTGCATTTGAAGTTGATTAGAAGTAATCTTCATTTCATAATAGAGTGCCTTTCTTTTCAGTAGATGCCATTTCCTTTTAGCAGAGTTTTTTGTTGCTTTCGGTTTACATAGAGCAAGTGTGTTTTCATTCTCGGTAGGAGGATATTTCATTTAACAGATATGGAATTTCGTTTGAAGCAAGTGTGAGTTTGCAAATTAGTTTTCAGAGTTGGTTATTTGGTGTGACTTGCAAAGTTTTTTTTTAGCAAACCCCCTACAACAAAGAAAAATCACAAAATTTGACTAATGGATTCAAGATTGAAGGAGCGAAAGAAGAGATTGTTGCAGGAAATCTCGTGCATCTTGCAGGAACTTGAAGAAGTCTCTGTAGCCCAAGAGATGGAGGAGGAAACAACTGATTCATTGGTTACGTGTGAACACCTTTACCCGACCCTGAGAGAACAATGAACGGATATAAACTCCAGAGCAACAGAACATGGTATACATCATCATATTGAACATTGGTTTCAATATGTTCTACAACCTCAGATGCTCTTCTTCTTCAACAAATCTTGGAAGTCAAGTGACCGATGTTGCTTGCTCATCATGCCTTAGTAATTATACATTTATATCTTCTATCAAATGGCATGAATTCATTATTGATTCTGCTAAGGCGGTGGCTACATTGGTTATTTGCCTATACTTAAAGAAATGTCTCTTTCTTTAGGTAGGTAGGTAGGATAGTGGATAAAAGATAGCACCTTTGAATAGTTTATGTTTTCTACAAATAAAAAGGACATCCAACAGCATTTATTCACATAGGTAGACCTCCACAAAAAGGAAGTATTTGGATGAAAGACTTTGTAGTTTTGGTACTCATAGACAGTTTCACTAGTTGGCGGTTAAAACGATTATTATAGCATTTTTCTATAACATCAAAGCCTGAGAGGGCAATACATCAAACTCATATGACATGAGCTTTGAGACAAGACAAAACAAAGTTTGTGTTATGCCTCTGAGCCTCTCATTGTCAATGCCTGACGAGAACGACAACGCTGTTGAGCTCAATGCAGTTGAAAGGTAACAATTCTCTAAGGTATGAATTCTTCTTTGAATTTATTTATATCCTTAAATTTAAGGAAATTTTATTACACATACTTATACTACTTGCTCAATCCATATCCTTCCACCTTTTAAAGCATCATCATCTAGTCATATCCATTTTCCTTTCCCTCTGTTTGCCATTATCATCTCATACTTGTCCCTATATCTCATAAGTTCCCCTATCTCTACGATTTTCCATCTAAACCACGGTCGGACCAGTGAGGAGAAGAGGGACGGCATGATCCAAATTATAATGCTCAACCACCGGTTAATGATGTTCTTGTCCCCACCGAGTGTGAGAGGGTGGAGTCAAAGCATTTTCTAGATTCAGAGAGGAAAAGAACAGCTGAACTTAAAAAATAGCCTTGAGGAATACATCTATTCTACTAAAGAAGTTGGACTCATCGAGGACAGTGAAGAGAAAGTCTCAACTCGAGAACAACGTAACTCCTTCAAATACAAACTTGATGAGGCTCAAGAATGGTTGTACATGGATGCAACAGATATTGGCTCGGGTTTCACACAAAGGGTGCTTTCTCTGGAGTCATTAGGTAGCTTAATGGGATTCCTTTTCTTTTATCCAGAAGTGGGATCATTGCCACATGTTCCTCCAGATTAAGGTCATGAGCTTCCAGATTCTGAATGTGATATACCCCCTCCCATTGATTTATTGGAAGAATTAGAGAATGCCAGAGTGCATGAATCTCTGTTATTAGTTTTACCCCGGATCCTTGATTTCCTATGGCTGATGAAGGTCATCCCGAGTCAGGTGTCTAAGCCCTTCTTTGAACAAGTATTCTCTTCATTGGGACTCTGTATTCTTTACCAATGATGGATCCATCTAACAATAACTTTGGGGTAAGTAGTATATGCATCCTTGCATCATTAGACAGCTTCTTCGAGGACATGGGCATGTTTGAATTTGATGGTACTTGTCTAAGCAAACCTATATCAGAAACAAACGGTGACCATAAAGGTAGATTGAACATGGACAATACAAGAGGTTTCTGCAGAGGAGGTGATCAGAAAATTGTGATATGTAGAGGCATTGACATAGTGCTTGGTATAATTGACATGAGCTACATTCAACATTGTTGCCCAATTCTCATGGGTATAGGATCTATTCTTGTTGTAGCCAATAAAGGACGGAAATTTCAACCAGGATGTCCACAATCATATCATAGCACATATGTTCGTAAAATTACACCAATTCAAAATATAAGGCAGGTGCAGTCTGTCCCTATGTCTAACAGCATGCTTGAACCTACTATCATGAAAAAAATACAGTGGATACTGATAAGGATAAGCTTAAGTTGAAGCTTCAGCACATGTTTCTTGATCAAAGGCCACATCTAGAAAGGCTGGTAGACTTTATAGTAGACACGGTTGCAGTTAATGCAGCTCATGCAGCTTGCCTGAAGTGTGTTCCAAAATTTATACAAGATGCAATTAATAAATTGGAAATTGCCATTATGGATAGGCTCCCCAGCCTCTATGATCTACAGAGCTTTGAAGACTTTGAAAGTAGGCTCGGTGCAAGCAATTTCGAGGCAACAACTGAAGATATAATTAGTACTACTATTCAGAGGGTTTTACTGGCTGTTGTTGGCTATGAAAAAAAAGCACTCCGTTGATAGAACAGTTGAAGCTTTGTTTGCATTAGCTTCTCCCAATGAATCTCCACATGTTTTAAGTATTGCTTTGCGAGGTAGCGAGGAAGGCACTGTGCGGTTAGTAAAGAACACCTAGCCCAATATTTCCGATTGAGATAAAGCCCAGTTATCAAAGACCAAGGTTTTGGAGTTGGGATGTAAATTGTTGATAGATGAGGGCTTCTTCGACGAGGTCTTGTATTAAATGATGACTTAAAAAGCGTGCTTGCAAAGCATGATGATATAGCTTCAGGGTCTCCTTTACCAAAACAACCTGTGATTTCCAGCTTCCATACATCATCTTCCAGTGCCCCTTATGAGGAAGACGAGGCTGAAGATGATTTTGCACAATTGGCCCGCAAGCGATTACGCACAAAGAGCATTGATCAACAGGAGACTGATTATTTGGATGAAACTAACTTAAACGGTCAACTAGCTTTGCCTCCGCGAAGATGTGGTAAATGAAAGTAGTAAAATAAGTGATCAGTTGGCTTTTCGAGAGCCTCCATAACCAATAAAACTTCAAGTGTTCCTAATCATGAACAACAACTACTCAATCTTTTGAGTGGCAACTTGAACAATGACATGTCACCTCAGGCTCCAATAACCCCACCTATTATTGCAAGAAACGAACACCACCCTGTATCATCTCCAATATCTCAGCAACAGTCAACAGGGAATTCATACGCTTCAAACATATATCAACAACAACCTTACTCTAATGGAAGCACGTGTAACATGCAACCATTTTCTTCTCATCAGGTTATCATCTGCATTCTAGTGAGCATGATCTACCCATATTCTGAACTTATCATAGTTCACTCTGTGGAGATTCGCATGCTTAAAGTAGCATTTGATCAGTCAAAGTCGAGAACCAATTCATAATTCGCTGATATTCAGTTGTCAAATTCACTTTGTATATGGTTTCAACCGCTGGAAGAAAATGCGCAGGCAAACCACACAAAGTTCGTTGAATACTGCATCAAGAGCAGAGTGTGTTGATCCTGATTGCAATTTCGTGCATCAATGGGTACATCATGCTGGGCTGCGACTAAAGATTTATTTCAATCCTAATGAAGCGAAAGAAGCAGTTGTCACCTGTGGAGGACTTTTCCTTGGTTTGAATGATGTGATTAGACATATATAAACGCTGTGAAAAATATGTTGGTATTTCCTATGGATATGCATTGGACTTTTGATGAACACCTCCCTGAAATAAAACTATCAAGATTTTTTTTTCAAAGTATCCATCTATCTTGTGGTAATATACTCGGGGTCTCTTGTTGAAGTGGAAATGTACCTGATATTGTTGATAGTATCTAGAAAAGAGGAATAAATATGATTTTTGTATTGGGTGGTAATGGAACACATGCAGGGGCAAATGCTATAAATACATGAGAAGTGGAGCATCGACAGAACCAAAACTTATATTATTTTACAGTTATTGTTTCTTTACAATGCTTGAGAGGAACAATTAATGAACACTTCTAGGAGAAAATAGTATTTCAAAAAACAAAGTTCATTTCCAGATGTTTAGTCAACATTTAAGCCTCTTTTGTAAGTCAACAATCACCTCCATATTTATGGCAACAGTAGAATATTTGTTCTAGATGTTGAGAACAAGAATCTTGAATTTTTAAATTGGCAGTGCACTTGGAAAGAAAATGGTCATCAGTCAAATAAAAGCAGATCATATTGGCAAACCTCCCAGCTTCTGAAATGCATCGGGAGGGTTAAGAAAATTGATGAAAATGTTGGTCTTTATGATGATGAGGAAGGAAGTTAAGAAGGCCAGGCACAAATGCACCACTTTCAATAAGTTTTTTCATTCCCATCGAATGCAGGAGGCCCACGGGGGCTATCCACCGATAAGGTGAAGGGTTGTCTTACACAGATAGAGGATGATAATGAGAGCCTAGAAGAACATATTACTAATAAGGAGCTCAATATTGGATTGGACTCTCAGCTACCTAGCAATTTACACAAGCCTCTTCCAAAGGAGAGAGCTAAGGATTCTTGTGCCAAAGCTAGAGATGAAACAAGGACAATTCAGCTTGCTGCCTTTTCAGGGAAGAAGTCTCCAAGGGTCCATGAATGCTCAATCTGTCCCAGGATTTTTGCTTCTGGTCCGGCTTTGGGAGGTCAAAAGAGATGCCACAGGGGTACTGTGGGAGTTTCAGATTCTATTAGTGATACTTCTAGCAACGAGGAGACCTCTATCTGGCCAATGGTCTACCTGAGAGGCCCAGGCTGTTGGACCTGAATATGCAGGTGGGGCTAGTGATTGTGATACTTTCGAGAAGGAAGTGATTCAAAGCCGGTGGGGAAAAACATTGAGGTGTATTGTAAATTTGGTAATTATACGTAATTAATTCTTCCTTACATAAGACATAGCTGCAGTTTCACTACTGTAAACCGAACTTCCAACCATAAGCATCAATATTGGCATATCAACTATATCACCAATGTGAAAAAATATATGAAAGGAGTAATGCTTCCGCAAGTAAGATCACTTTTGGAAGTGAAAATGAATTAAAGAGTGTTTGGCACTAGACTTGATGGCTAGGTTGGATGAATACAAATTTGAAACTGGACAAAGTCCATAGCTATTTACAATCAAATAGAGGCAAAAGGGCAGCTGAAATTTACAAGTGCATCAACTCAAATGCCATCGGAGTTGCTATCAACTAAATGACTTGTGGAGATATTAGTTCAAACAGCGAAACCCTCTACATTCACTTCTACACCCCTTATTTATCTCTCTCACCTTATATTGCATTTACATTTCCACTCATACAACTATACCCAGCAGAATACCTAGTAGCATTATGGTATATAATTTCCTTTTATTTTTAATGATTAAATACAATTTTTAGAAGATTTAATGACTTGTAGAAATGCGGTATTCTTTGATTTCCGGTGGACATATACGATGAGGACTCTCCATAATTGAGAATGTCATTACGATGGATCTTTTACTGTTGCATGCCCTTCCATCAAGTTATTGGTTTTGATGTCGTGCACTTCAGTTGGGCCAGAGGGGTTGTTGGCCCTTCGGAGACTCTCCAACTTGACACTTTTAGATATATCTTATTTGCAGCCTATCATTGATTCTTGTCCCCAATTAAAGGTTTATGTTGGGCTCTGGATTTGATACATTTTATTGCAGATTCGTGGCTTCTTTCATGATTGGGTTGCTAAGGTTTTCATGCTCATGAAGTCTTCTTATGGATTCTTGCAAAACCTTACTCATATGTTGTGGCACTCTTTTGATATCATTACAACACTATTAAAGAAAATTCATCCATTTTGCTATCACTACTACATGGAACATCGAATACTCCAATTTGTGTGTTACAAGCTACTAAACAAGGTGTTCCAAATCTTATTGTAACAATGGAGCGACAGATAATGATGATGAAGGATTTGTGCATTGGTTAAAGCTATTTGTTTTCCTGGGTTATGGACGTAGCCATCAAGAGTTTAAGTGCTGAGCACCATTTCTGGTATAATTGTCTCTTTAATATAATGTTGATACTAAACAGAGCTTACCTGGTACTGGTACTGGTAAGTTCTGGTACTGGTACTGGTAGTTTGTACACATGGCTGGGAGCGCCTGATGTTTGCCCAGCTCTTAGAAGGTTCGGAAGGTTTGATATGGAAATTGGATAAGTTGACAGCATATGATCAGAGTACAGGGGTTCTTCTCGGTAGTTCCTATTAATCAAGATGGACAGTTCCTAGGACTGATGGCATTCTATTACCGTGCCGGTGTTAAAGAGGTGAATTTGTTCGCATGAGGACGTACAGGGTTGATATAGAGGGGATGTTTGGGCTCCGGATTTATAACATTTTTCTTGCTGGTTCTTGAGGATATTTTTTACTCTCCTGAAGTCTTTTGTTAGGAAAATGGATTTCTTTCTGTGCTATTCATATTTCGTTACACATATATGTTCCATTATCTACAGAAACCATGAAGTGCTTCCAAAGCCACAAATGAAGCGAAGAATTCAAACCCCATAAATGCAATAGTCCTCTGCCGGAGAATGTTTGAACTTTGCAGAATCGCGAGGTGTTATTATAGAGGATAATACTTATGATTATTGTATGATGGGTTGGTATACTTGTCGCGGAGGCTCCACACGGCTGCAAATGTATTTCTCGCCTGCAAGCTTATGGTATGATTAGGTGGCAAATTGGATAGATGTCATCTCAAATTGATATTCTTAAAAACGTTTTATAACTTCTAGGGCAAAACCACGGTACCCGGTCGAGCGTTATGTAACCTTGAGAGATGTCACGAAACGTTATGTAACATTGCCAGGGAGAGCTGGAAACATTATGTAACATTACTTGAGGAGATGCGGAGCGAGATGCCATCGCGTTGCGGAGATATGGCGTGTGTCTCATTCCCGGTGACTCTGGGGCTTGTTTGTCGTCTTGTACGAGGCGAAGTACGCATTACCCGGAGAAGTGGAAACGTTAATAATAAGGGATGCCATGCGGCTGCGGAGGGTTGGAAAAGCGTGAGGCTATGCTCGAGAAAAGAAAGGATGTAGAGAGCCATGCGTGGGGGATCTGAAATGTGATAGAGCTGTTATCTTCGGGAGATGATAGGATGGAGCATAGGGTAGAAGAATAGAGGAATGAGAGTCTCCAAGCACTGTATTGTTTTTCATCTTTAATAAAATAGTTAAGGGTTTTCATTAACACGATTTCTTGTCTAGCCATTTTAGCTATGAGTTATTTATTTTCCAGTATGCGTTGATTTAGAGTACAGACTGTTGACAGAGAAGGCTGGGCCCCCTTCGCTGGAAACAGGGCTGATGCATTGTGTTTACAGTAAATTTCATATTTGATTTCATCTTTCAGCGGTTTGCTCAGTGGTTTGATAGAAATAGTATTTCATTTCATTACAACCAAGGGTTTAGCATTATCTTTCGATAAAATTACAGATTTCGTTAACCCGACTTCCGCATTTTAGGCGCTAACATTTGAGGGAACTAGTGGAATATCTCATGGGAATAAAGAAGTTTCGATTTGATTACAATAGGAAGTTTCATAGGATGGTTGTTGAGTTGTGTGGAGTGATAAGTATTAGCAAGAACTTAGCTGTTTTCGGTTTATCTCTTACATGCATATACAAAGCGATGCAGGTTAAGTAGGAAGTGATGCCAGGGCGGAAATTACAGAGCAAGGTAGGGTACAATAGCTCTTTCCGGCGAGTTTCTTTTAGCGGGACTAGTACAGCTTGGCATCCTTTAAAACCCCCTCTTCAGCCTTGCACTTTTAGCAGTTCAGAGAGTAGCTTGGCATCCTTTAAACCCCCTCTTCAGCCTTGCATTTCCTGTGCTGGTTCCTCTAAGTCTACCTTCCCGGGTTGACAATTAAATGTTGATTTACATGGTATATCTGCAGCTCGACAGTCCTTTCTTCCCACAATTCCAACACTCTATCTTTGCTAGTCTAGATTTGGATCTACCCTTCCTAAACTTCCCATAGTTCCTTGGGATCTTTAGTATTTCCCTTTGTCTTCCCCTATTCTCCATGGTCAACGCATTATCTAATGTCTCACCTGTGATTTTCTATCGCATTCCCTCACTAAGGATAACACCAACAACATAATCAAATTTCAAAGTGCTTGAACCGGAGATAGAGTTACTTACATCCATGACCAAGTTGTTCCAACTCTCTGGAAATGAGCACAATATTAGAAGAGCCATAACGTCATCATCAAAGTTCACTCCTATATAACTTAGTTTATTAGTAGCCATATTAAATTCATTTAAATGATCATAAACAGACCCACCTTCTGACATCTTCATATTAAATAATTGCTTCATTAGAAATGTCTTGTTGGAGGCCGAGGGTTTTTCATATAGTTTATCCAATTCCTTCATTAGATCCTCCGCTATATTTTCTTTTGAAATTTTGAAGGCAACCGATGTTGTCAAGCACAACTATATCGTTCCTAGTGCCTTTTTGTCAAGAACCTCCCATTATTCATCCTTCATACTTTTCGGTTGCTTTGTTTTTCTGCCCAACGATAAGAAAAGATCCTTTTGATATAGATAGTCTTCCATTTGAATCTTTCATAACTGGTAGTTTTGGACATTAAATTTCTCGACCCTAAACTTTTCATCTTCCGCCATTTCTCCCACTCGAACCAGGAACCCTCTTTTCCTACAAATTACCTTTCGCTCTCCAATAGTTAGAAAAAAGAGGATCACAGAGAAATAAAATAAAAATAGATGTGGAAATAAAACATAGGAGACACACAATACAATAGAGACAGAGATATATGGGGTTCACCTAATGTGGGTTATGTCCACCAAAGAATTTTTCATTCCTTCCTTTATTATTATCCATCATTAAATGAAAGGATACAACCTACAACATGCTCGTTGTAACTTCCTCTTCTTTTCTCACAGTCTCTTCTCTCATAATACAATATTCACTCACATGCACCACCGCAATACAATTCCCTCATACATAAAAGAGGGTTTCCTTCTAGGGAAAAAAAAACGTAAAATAAATTCTACTATCAGATCTACAACCTAATGATGAATGGTCTAGATTGACTACGAAATTACAATATTTTACAATAAATTTCCCCCAAAATATTCTCTTTGGGGGTGCTTCCTATGAACCCCTACTAGAGGGGGGACCAAAATATTGTCACCGTCCCACCCCTAGAGCTCCCTGGCAATAGATATTGGGGGGAAATCCCCCCAACACCCCCTATCAGGAAATGGGATCCAAACACGATTGAAACAAGATCTCTGAATCATGAATATAATCAGGCTCCACAACCAACACTTGAAAGTCTGACAAGTAAACAGTTCTCGATATAATCTTTGTAGGATTTGTTTTGAAATCAAGAGTTGAAATGATTAGAAATAGGAAACCATGTACAAAGACAATAACAAGGGATCTGTTCACTAGTTAGCAAGCCAACTTCTCTAGTTATCAATCAAAATAAATATTATGTGTTATCACATAAAGCTATACACATTGAACCAACCCCACATATATCGGGTGTCATGGAAGTAGGCATTATTTCTCACTAGTCTCGACTTGGGTACCTTCTATCTACAAACCCCCCTGAACCAACTATAAATGAGTACGAGTTGAATGCATTGCAGATCCAAGTTTATCTAGTCCAAATGAAACTTGCAATCTCAAAAGTGGGATTGGTAAATAGTTGAATTGGAATATGAAACATAAAAACCATAACTTTGGGCAGGTGGAAACAAATAGATTAGTTATGAAGGAACAAAAAAGGAAGAATTAGGTTATTAAGCAACGAGAAAACTAGTATGAATTGGAGTTACAGAATATGAATAATATTTATTGTTAATCCCTAGACAAAGCCCCATGTTAATTATAAAACCCCTTATTAATACCTAGATATTAAATTATTACATTTCTAGTGTTATATTTGT
>SNQJ01S0108009.1:20430-60407 GCA_010110895.2 Picea sitchensis
GGAAATGGCCTACAAAGTTGCTCTCCTCAATGGCTTCCCTGCATAAAAATGGCTTTGGCTTAACAATTATTCAGCATTTTCTTGTTCTAAACCCCTCTTTTAAGCTGCCAAGAACCTCTGGTTTATATAGGATTGAATTTTTCAACAAACTTCCAACTGCCCCCCAAGATCTGGCCTCAAAAAGAGCTCCAGATCCTCCAATAATGGCCAAAATCCATCCAAAATTGTTGAAAAAACACTAAAAATATTATAATATAGTTTAAAAACCCATAGTTGGAAAATAATAGGGTGCAACCCCCTCTGTTCGGGCCCCTGGTCATATGGGTGCCCTCCATGTGGCCTTAGTCTGGTGCTAGTGCACTGGCCCCCCTGGATTCCTGGCCCTGGTCATGTGGCTATGGCCCATGTGGCCATAGCCTTACCTTCCATGCGCCCCTTACCATTATTGGCCCTTAGTTTCCAACTCCTGATCACATGCCCTGATCGGTGGGCTAGCCCAGCGGACCAGGCACTAACTTCATACATCTTCTCCAAAACATGTAAGGGAGTGGACATATGGCGAATGGAGAAGATCGGGACTGGACCGTAGGCATTAACTGCGTGCACCAACGTATAAGGTATGGGATATGGTTACATGGAGCGGTCATGTGGAATGGTGTATGCATCGGGGCTGGGGCTTATAGTTGTTAAGAACTAATGTGGGCAAGCTGGTAGCTCGGCCTTTCCAAGTCGCTCCACTCAAACCGAAGGTCATGGGTTTGACTCCTCGGGAGTCCATAAATTTTTTCCATTCAACCAATGAACCAATGAAGGGGTGCCACATGGTAGCCGAAGAATGGGCCACGAGACACCATGTTATTCGCCAAATATATGCCATATGTGAATCAACAATTCATCCACCTTCCAGCCTATGTGTATGCCCATTCAACATGCCGCTGTACCTCCCACATCACTATATGTCCATACAGGTTGTACAATCAAATTCCATGTCATCACTGTACGAACTGTATAGTCATCAAAAAATTTGCTTGTTTGGCAAAACGAACAGACCGCGATATCTTTAGCATATGGTGTTCATTTGATCTCATTCAAGTTGTGTTGGTTTCGTAACAACAAGGCCTACGCACACGTAAGTTTTGAAGTGATTCTGAGCACTTTGATTTTTAGGCCTTCCTGGACCCATTTTGGTTTCAGGATCCATTTTGGATCAATTGGTGATCTCAGCTAAGGGGAAGTCTACAAGGTGGATAATATGACCCAAGAGAGAGAATTGAAGAAGTCTTCATGTGTGGAGAAAATTTTTCATAGCTTATGTGATTTACAGGAGGATGAAGCGCGTATACACGTAGGTTGCAAACGGATGAATCACATATAGGGTATGCACGATTTTCAATGGATAAAACAATGTATGTCCGTGGGTTTACAGTTGGTGAATCATGTATCGAAAGTTTTTGGGTAGGTATAGATCCATACAGGATGACAGGTGATGCCAACAGGTTGTATAGGTGGTCTACAACAGATTCATGTGCATAGGAAATTTCCAGATACTGTTGAGGTTTGGATTTCTAACAAACAGCTATGCCATAGGCAGACAAAAAGGGACGAGGCCGTAGGGAGGGTCTTTCTGCGAGATCCCATAAGAGATTTCAATTTGATGTCTCTATCTACATCTTGATTCACTTATTTGTATGGTTATTGGAGAGAAAGGTTGTTCTCATTTTTGGTGACTTTGGAGGACAAGGTTGTCCTCAGATTTTGGTGATATTGTATTGGCTAGGAGGGTTGGTTTTTCCCTCTAGATTTATAATGATAACAAGATTATAGAAATGGAATTGTGTCTCATGTGTATTGATGATTCATCTTTGATCTTGTTCTTTCCACTGCATATGCTTTCATTCAATAATTTCAGTGTAAAGTTGTTCAATGATAAAAGCTAGGGTTTTACTATTAGATCACTAGGAAGCAATTTTTAGATGTGAAATTAGACACATTGAGTTGCATGTGAAAATTGATAGCTTGAGGAAGTTTCCTAACTCTTTGATGAGGCACGTTGGATGGATCATTGTGGTGAAGTGGGTAATGAATTATGTATGTATCTATTTTGAGAGGATGGGTGAGGCACCTTGGTGTTTGGTGCCTTAGTCATATTTTTGGGGTCATGCGATGAATTGACAATCACAACGATACTGTCGAAGTTTGGACAATTGAAAGGGGTTCAAGATAGTCTCTTTTTAGGAAATGGATGGAGTCAACAGAGAAGTTGACCAAGAATTGTTGACAGTCAACTTGAATGGGAATAACGTAGACTAAGTGACTTAGGTGTTGTTCGCTCACCTTTGGTATGGGACATTGGAAGAGGCAGAGTGCATATTGGTGACATGCAGGGTATTGTGCGATGATTCACAGATCCAAGAGGGTTGTTGGTTGAGGTTGGGAGAAGTATTGGTGCGAACATTCTTAAGGCATGGAATTTATTTTAGGTAACTCGTTCTACTTAGAGCACTTTGCACCAGTTCATTGAGACATTTTAGGAGTGAGGGTGTGTTGGCCACACTCATTGGGGATGTTGAGTTGCAGAGACGTGACTTTACGAAAGGAGGAGAGTTGATTACTTTCCTTCATTTGGAGGATTGTGCGAATAGGCAGATGGTAGCATGAAGAGTTACTTTGGAATGGGAATTTCTCTTTATTTGGGAACCATGCTTGAGGTTGAATCCTAACCATTCCAAGGCATAGATAGGTAGACACAATAACATGGTTGGGTGATGAATTAGTAGGGAAAAGGTAGACTAGACATGCAGTTCTTGGTGAAAATATTGGCTAATTGTTCCATGAGATGGACAATGGAGTCAATTTTCCATAGAATACTTTGTTTCGGGGTGAATTCATAATGCAACAAGGTGAGGGGAGACCTTTCCTTGGTATGAGGGTCGTGTGGATGGACGAAATTGTGAAATATGCACTAGTAGGTTCCAAGTGAAACACTTAGACATTGTGGAGGATATAATTAATGAAGATTAGATGATGGCGGTACTAGTGAGGTAAGGGTGGACAATTTCCTTAGTCTTTGGAGTTGGACAGAGTGACAGAGATGCAGAAAGAAAAGACTAAGTTCAATCATGAGGTTGTGCATGCTCATAGATTGGGCGTGACGGTTCGATTAGCTACCCAACCAGATGGAGACGTTGTTGGATTACTGAGAGGGGGGTGAATCAGTAATAGATATTTTTAATCCTTTTAACCATTGTATGTAAGTGTTATTTATCTTTATAATCAATATAACATTATCATCCAATAAGTGCAGAGTAAATAAACCATGAACAATTAACAATCATACACATACACAATACACCAATATTTTAACGTGGAAACCCAATGTGGGAGAAAACCATGGAATTTGTTTTCTTATATGTCTTTAAGAATTAAATTCATTGGAAGAACCAACTTCCTTTGTTATCCATCTGCAATTGGAAGGAGGCTCCGAACCCCTATATTTTCAGGATACAACATGAGGGAATATCCAAATCCCCAATTCTCTAGCTACAACTAGAAGGAGGCTACAACCCCCTATGTTCTCCAGATACAACCGGAAGGTGGATACAACTACCTATGCTTTCCCCCTCTTACTACCCTTAAATATGTCAAGATGAAACCATTACCACACTATCACTGTGAGATACACCACTCTAAACTTGTACCAATCTGTGCCAACAAACTCTAACCAACCTGTATCAATATCCTATGATCAACATGTACTTGTAATCTTCTTGTACCAATAAAAATCCCACAGGTACACAACTTGTCTGTGTTGCATCTCGTGTATGTACGTGACTTGTCTGTACTACATTTTGTGTATGTACATGGCATGTCTATACTGCAACCTGTGTATGCCTTTTGAGAGCTATGGTTTTCACCTTCCTGAAAAAATTTGACCCTTTGTTGCCTCTATCACATCAACCTACAGCCTGACACTGTGTCCAAACTGTAGCTATGCCCTATGCATACATCCCATACATATCCCTTAACCAAGTGAATCTATATCTCTCTAGTCATGTTCCATATAAGTGTGTATAATCATGAACTAGTATAATAACCCTCACATGGACTAGACATCAAACCCTTACTAATATACAGCCTCTCACCTTACAACCACTTCACAAATACAAGATCTCAACTATGTACCACAAAAACCCTTAATCATATGCCCAGAAATACAAGATGTGCCTCAACACTAACAAGATGTACCAATGATAGATATTAATTATACCAACACTGTATTTCTATAGATATGACTTATACAATAAGTTCCATGCATCCAATAGCCTCTCTAGGGGAAATCCTAAAACCCCCATAACCATTTCTCATGTAGACAACAAAATCCAACTACACATAGAAATAAGACATACATTTTGAACCTGTAGATAGATCTGTTGTACCTGATCACTGTAGACCTTCCTGCGAGCTTGCTTTCAGACTCTAGAGACTTTACATCTTCATATTATCAATTTATTATGGATTTTCCCACATTTACGTGCCATGTTATACTTCCAACCCGTGTATGTACGCACCCTTCTCCACTGCAGCCCGCGTACACCTCAAAAACTAGGGTTTTTTTCAATATTTTCTACAATTCTAAAACTTTCACCATCAACCCTTCGTGCTACCTCAGACTTGCGTAACTTCAAATGTATCAATGAGTACCTACAATAAACCTTACACAATAATATATATTCAATGTTCTCAATAGGTTCTAATAGGAGAGCCTTGCTCTATTATTTATACTACCATGTAGCTTCCTCAAGGGGATACCTTCTAACCAACTTAACCCAATTTCCTTCTTTTAGGGCTAACCCACTTCTAACCACTTGTCCACTTCTAACCCACTTTGCTACAAATAGTAAATTCTCCACTTCTAGTTGCGACTAATTTATTTTTAATTATTTTCTTATTTCAACAAATTAACCCATGATTAACTCCTATTTTCACCCATTTGTCTAGTCAACTTCTTCTAGGATATTCTAGAATAATTTTACTTCTTTGACCTTCTAAATAACTCATGAGAGCTCTCCAACTTCACAAGGCTATAACTCTCTAATCGTGAGGAGTTATGTGACGTTCCACATATCACTGGAAATGGCATGACATGTACTATCCATATAAAATAGTCTTACCTAAAAATATACTAACCTTCATACCATTATACATCAAACAAACTTAAGTCCCTTAACCATATTGTTGGAGCTACAAAAGTTGTTACCGAACTTTCTTAGCTACGAAAGTTTCTACCGAAATTACTTAGATATGGAAGTTGCTACTGGACTTTCTTTAAGGTTTGACATCAATGAAAACCAACCTAATTAATCAAAAATATCCCCCTTTGGCATTGATGGCAACACTCTAATGAAATATTGAAGTCATATCACTCATGCTCCCCCTATGACCATAACTCCCACTGGAAACATGCCTCTGTGCTCTCTTTCCAACATGCCTTTTTTTCTCTCTCTCTAAGCATCTAACTCTCTATCCTGCATCTGATGAATCTTTCCCCTTTTGACATCAATGGAAAAGGTAACTTCTCGTCCGGGGATGCTTCCCCTAACTTAACTATTCTTGGGATTGCTCCCCCTGACTGAACTCTTCCTCAAACTTCTTCCCCAACCTGAACTGTCCTCTTTATGGTGATTCCACATGTAAATATAATACATATAAGATAAGCATTCAAAAGAATTCATTTTGGAGTATAAATTACTCTAAGTCTCTGACGAAGATACTCAAAGGATTCCCTTGGAAGCGGTTTTGTAAAGATATCTGCAACCTATTCTTTTGTCCCACATATTCAACTCTCATGTTCTTCTCTGCAACATGTTCCTGTAGAAAGTGATACTTGATTATACTATACTTCATCTTGGAGTGCATCACTGGATTCTTTGAGATATTGGTGGCACTTGCATTATCACAATATATTGGAATGGGCTCATAATACTCAACATGTATATCTGTCATAGTTTGTTTCGTCCATAAAACAATGTACAACATTTTTCGATTGCAATATACTCTACTTAAGCTGTAGACAATGATACTCGTGATTGTTTCTTGTTTAGMCAAGATACCAAACACTCACCCAAGTAGAACGTTGTTCCACTGGTGCTTCKCCAGTCATCAATGCAACCTGCCCAATCTACATCTGTGTAGGAAATAAGTGATAGATATTTTCCTTTTGGTTACCATAATCCAAACTCTTTTGTTCCCTTGAGATATCTGAATATCCTCTTTACTACTAGAACATTTKATTCCTTTGGTGCTGCTTGAAATTGTGCCACCTATCCAACTGATCGCATTACATCTGGTCYGGATGTTTTCACATAAAGTAAGCTTCCAATCATCTGTAGACTTTGAATCATCATCTTTATTTTTCTTGCAATTGGTTTCCATATGAGTATTGATTGATTTGCAATCTTCCATTCCGAACCTCTTTAGAATTTCTATGATATAATTAGTTTGAGAAATAAAAATTCCTTGGTTTCTTTGACATATCTAAAGACCCAAAAAGAAGGATGGTTCTCCAAGTAATGACATTTCAAATTCATTATGCATATCCTTTGCAAATTTCTGGCTCAACCTATCATCACCACTTCAAAAAATAATGTCATCAACATAAACCTCAATTAATAAAATACTAACTTGAGTTACCTTGATGTAGAGTTTGTTGTTTGCATTTCCTTTTCTAAACCCTTGTTGTTGTAGATATATTTCCATTCTAGAATACCATGCTCTGGGGGACTATTTTACACCATACAAGGCCTTCTTCAACCTGCAAACAAAATCTTCGTTCTCTGGCAATTGAAATCCTTCTAGTTTCTCAATGTAGACTTCTTCTTCTAGTTCCCCATTCAGAAAGTTTGATTTCACGTCCATATGATACACATTAATATTCTTGGAGCATGCATAAGATAGGATCAATCTAATTTCTTCCATTCTGGAAACTGGGGAAAACGTCTCTTCAAATTCGATACCTTCAACCTGTGTGTATCCTTTACATACCAATCTAGATTTTTTCATGGAAACCTGTCCATCTTCATTCAATTTATTTCTGAAGACCCACTTTGTGCCGATCACATTCTCGTACCTTGGTCTTGGAACCAATTCCCAAGTGTCATTCTTCTTTATTTGATCCAACTCTTCATTCATGGACTTTTTCCAGAATTCATCCATGTTGGCTTCTTCAAAATTGTTTGGCTCAATCGAAGATAAGAGTGCTAGGTGCAGTTGTTCTGGTGAATGAATTATTATTCTAGTCTTAATTCCTACATATTTGTTCCCGATAATATGATATGAAGGATTATTATTTTGTATTCATTTTCTAGGTGTCTTTGGAGGTACTTGTTGTAATTTTTCTTCTACTTCTATCTTATCTTATTCATCTTCCCCTTCAGTTGCTTCTTCTTCTTAAACATGTTCCACTGACTCCTTTTATTCTTCCTTTAATTTTCGTCCACCTATCTCATCAACCATTACATTGATTCTTTCCACAACTTTGTTGAGCCTTAGATTGTAACATTTGTATGCTTTCCTTGAACTCGAGTAACCAAAAGGTATTGCTTTGTCCACACAAGAATCAAGCTTTCCCATTCTACCATATTCTCTTTTGATGTAGCATTTGCTTCCAAAAACTCCGACGTGCTTCACATTTGTTGGTCTTCCTTTCCATAGCTCGTAGGGAGTTTTGTCACTCTTGTTTATGAGAATTACTCTATTTTGAATGTGAATTGTTGTATGCATTTTCTGTGTCCAAAAAACATCTGTCAAATTATAATCCATTAACATTCTTTGATCCATTTATTATAATGTCATGTTCTTTGTTTCGACAACTCCATTCTGTTGAGGTTTCCTAGCAATGAAGAATTTCCCTTTTATTCCATTCTTGCTGCAGAAATCCATAAATTCCTTTGAAGTAAACTCTTGTCCATTGTCCAATCTAAAACATTTGATTTTTTAATCCATTTCATTTTCAACCATTTCCTTGTATACCTTGAATTTTTCAAATGCTTCTGATTTCTTCCTGAGAAAACAAACTACAGTCATCCTTGTATAATCATCAACCAATAACATAAAATATTTCTCACCTTTTAAACCCTTTTTTTCTAGTTGGTCCAACTAGATCAATATGCACAATTTCCAATGGTCTTGTTGTGGGTTATTCCTTTGATTTGAACCTAGTATTTGTTTTCTTTCCTTATTGACAATGTTTGCATAATGTGTTGGTTGGATTMGTGATTTGGGGCATTTCTTTGACTACTTCYTTTTTGTTGAATTTGACGAGGTTTTCCAAGTTTATGTGACCCATTCTTTTGTTCCATAGCCAAACTTCATCTTCCTTTCCTAGACAACACTTTTSATTTAAAATTTCACTTAATACATATATGTTTCTTTAAGTTCTTACAACTATTGAAAACAATTTCCCTAAACCTTCTTTTCTTATATYGCACTTCTATGAATCAAACATAAGTTTCTGACCTTGATCACACATTTGACTTACACTTAGAATATTATGTTTCATATCTTCTACTAGTAGAACATTTTCTTTTTTGGTATTCTTGTTTCCAATTTTGACTGTGCCCTTTCCAATGATTCTAGTTGAGTCGTCGTTTCCAAAGGAAACCAATCCATATTTTTCTTTTCTCAATGTTAGAAACTTGTCCTCATCACCTATCATGAGAATCCATTGTCAACATACCAACCACGTTTATTATGTTGATATTATAAAGCGAGTGTGCATTCTTCATTGTTATATTGATTCTTCTTTCGTATCCATATTTTCTATTGAGGTTCTTGTCTGTGATTGTTGTTATTCTATTGTGATTCTCTAGAAGGGATTGTCATTCTACAATATTTGGTCATGTGTCCAAAGTTGTTTCACCTGTAGCATTCCACTTCAGTGCTCAATGATTCAAACTTGTTGTATCTTGTTCTATGTTTTTCACTAGACTTTCTTGGATAACCATTTTGTGCATGACTTTCAAAGTTGTTTATGTTCTTGTTCTTGGCTTTGCAATTTACAACTTTATGTCCAAAATGATTACATGCATAACATAAACCAAAAAAAATAGTTTGATATATGGGAGTTGAAGATATTCTGATAGGAGTTACTCTTATGAATCCTTCTTCTTCCTGAGGCCTGCTTGCTTCTGACTGTCACTAATTCTGAAATATGAATCTTCTAGGTGGAGGAGTCTCCCTATGATATTCCTTGTAAAACTTCTTGTCTCCTTTGACTGTTTATGCATAGCTTCTTGGTTGTGTTTCTTGATCTATAGTTTTGGAGCTTGAGCCTCTTTCTGTCTGATTGTATCCTAGCCCGGAATTTTCATGATGTGGCCTATGATTGTTGATAATGTTATCCAAAACCTTTGATCTATTCTGCATGTTTTTCAGTTGAAGGTCTTTTCTCAATGTGACAATATCTTCTTCCAAATTTTCAATAATCTTGTCCTTTTCTTCCAACTGTTCTTTAAGTGCTTCTTTGATTCTTTTGTCTTCTTCAACTTGAATTTTTAAATTAGATATCATTTGCTCCAATTGTTTAGAGTTGGAATTTTTTGTTTCCTCTTTTCTTTTTAGTTCTTCCTGTAGTGATTTTTTTTCTTCTTTTCCCTTTTTATAGCATCTATGGAACTCAAAAATTCTTCTCTATAGTCAACTTATTCCTCTTCATATTCTTCTTTTGTGTCTTCTTTATCATATTCTTTTATTTCCATGAATATAACTCTTTATGTCTCACTTTCACTGACTTCATCTTCGTCCGATGAGGAGATGTCTTCTTTGGTGCATAAAATTTTCTTGAAGACTTTCTTTTTGCTTCTTTTGCCTTTATATGTTTGTTTTATATCTGAATCATCTTCTTCATTTCTTTTCTTTTTCTTATGAGGACATTTTTTAGAAAAATTACCAATACCATCACAATTAAAACAAATCAATAGAATCTTACCTCTATATCTATCACCGGTTCCCTTTTCAGTCTTCTGACAAAGTTGGATACTTCTTCATCATCTTTTGACATGTCACTGTTGTTGTTGTCTTCTTTTTCCCTTTTATTTCCCTTTTTCTTTGAATTCTTGGATTATTTGAATGTTGCTTCTTTTATACTTGGATTCTCCTATTCGATTCTCATTTCATAGGCCGTGAAAACTCGATGTAGTTCATCCATTCTTATTGAATCCAAATTTGTTATTTCTTCTAGTGTTGATACCTTAGGATCAAATATATTGGAAGAGAAATCAATACCTTTTGAAAAATTATAGATTCATCAACTTCTTCTCCAAATCCTTGGATTCCATTATTGTTTCATCAACTCGTAAGAAGTAAATTGCAATATTCTCATCTTCCTTCATTTCCATCTATTCAAATTGACCTTTGTATGTTTAAAGCTTTGATTCCTTAAATTTTTCATCTCCTTCATAAATATTCTAAATTATGTCCAAAATCTCTTTTGCGGAGCTGCAATGCATAACTTTTCCATATACTGAATCATCAAGACCATTCAAAAGTGCATTTTCATCTTTTGAATTGTTTAGATTGAGTTTCCTTCGATTGTCATTTGTTGGTGGAACTGTTGGTTCTTTATATCCATCTGCAATTGATTACCAAACCTCAAATCCCTATGCTTGTACATATGTTTTCATCCTTCTGCTCCATAATGCATAGTTATTTCCATCAAACTATGGTATTCCATTTTTATACATATTGTTTCTCTCCATGATCTACCTTTCATTGGTTAAACTAATTTCTGAAGGAAGCTGCTCTGATACCAATTGTTGTATTACTGAGAGGTGGGTGAATCAGTAAAAGATATTTTTAATCCTTTTAACCATAGTATGTAAGTGTTATTTATATTTATGATCAATATAACATTATCATATAATAAGTGCAGAGTAAATAAACCATGAACAATGAACAATCATACACATACACAGTACACCAGTATGTTTACGTGGAAACCCAATGCGCGATAAACCATGGAATGATTTTTCTTATATGTCTTTAAGAATTACATTCATTAGAAGCACCAACTTCCTTTGTTCTCCAGCTGCAACTGGAAAGAGGCTCCGACCCCCTATATTTCCAGGCTACAACCTAAGGGAAGCTCCAAATCCCCAATTCTTTGGCTACAACTAGAAGGAGGATACAACCCCCTTATCTTCTCTAGCTACAACTGGAATGTGGCTACAACCACCTATCCTTTCCCCGTCCTACCGCCTTGAAATATAATTTTCAAGATGAAACCACTGCCACACTATCACTGTGAGATATACGACTATAAACCTGTACCAATCTGTGCCAACAACCTATAACCAACATGTACCAATAGCCTGTGATCAACATGTACCTGTAATCTTCATGTACCAACAAAAAAACCACAGGTACATGACATGTCTCTATTGCAGCTTGCGTATGTACGTGACATGTCTATACTACAACCTGTGTATGTATGTGGTATTTCTATACTGCAGCTTGTGTACACCTTCTGAAAGCTAAGGTTTTCACCTTCCTAAAAAAATATGACCCTTTGTTGCCTCTGTCACATCAACCTAAAACCTGACAATGTTTCCAAACTATAGTTGTGCCCTATGCATACATCCTCATACATATCCCTTAACCAAGTGCATATATATCTCTCTAGTCATGTGCCATACAAGTGTGTATAATTATGAACAAGTATAATAACCCTCACATGGACTAGACATCAAACCCTTACTAATATATAGCCTCTTAATACATCAACCACTTCACAAATACAAGCTCTCAACCATGAACCACAAAAACCCTTAACCATATGCCAAGAAATACAAGATGTGCCTCAACACTAACAAGATGCACCAATGATAGATATTAATTATACCAACATTGTATTTATGTAGATCTGAATTATATAGTAAGTGTCATGCAACCAATATCCTCTCTAGGGAAAATTCTCAAACCCCCATAACCATTTCTCATGTAGAAAACAAAACATAACTACACATATAAATAAGACATACCTTTTGAACTTGTAGATAGATCTATTGTACCTGAACACTATAGACCTTCCTAGGAGCTTGCTTTCAAACTCTAGAGACCTGGCATCTTCATCTTCTCAATTTTTTATGGATTTTCCCACATGTACGTGCCATGTTATACTGGCATCCTGCGTGCGTACACACCCTTCTCCATTGCAGCTTACGTGCACCTTAAAAACTAGGTTTTTTTTTCTCCGTATTTTCTTCAATTCCAAAACTTTTGCCATCAACCCTTCATGCTACCTCTAACTTGCGTAACTTCAGATGTATCAATGAGTATCTGCAATAAACCTTACACAATAATAGATATTCAATATGTTCAATAGGTGTTGATAGGAGATCCTTTCTCTCTTATTTATACTATCATGTAGCTTCCTCAAGGGGTTACCTTCTAACTAACTTAGCCCAATTTACTTCTTTTAGGGCTAACCCACTTCTAACCACTTGTCCACTTCTAACCCACTTTGCTACAAATAGTAAATTCTCCACTTCTAGTTCCAACTAATTTATTTTTAATTATTTTCTCATTGCAAAAACTTAACCCATGATTAACTCCTAGTTTCACCCATTTGACTAGTCAACTTCTTCTAGGAGCTTCTAGAATAATTTGACTTCTTTGACATTTTAAATAACTCCTGAGGGTTCTCCAACTTCACAAGGCCATAAATCTCTAATCGTGAGGAGGTATGTGACGTTCCACATATCACTGGAAATGACATGACATGTAATATCCATTTAGAATAGTCTTACCTACAAATATACTAACCTTTGTACCATTATACATCAAATAAAATTAAGTCCCTTAATCATATTGTTGGAGCTACATAAGTTGCTACCGAACTTTTTCAACTATGGAAGTTGGTACCGAACTTGCTTAGCTACAGAATTTTCTACTCAACTTGCTTCAAGGGTTGACATCAATGACAACCAACCTAATTAATCAACAGACATGGAGGTCGACAGTATGCAGAGAGATGGTAGAGTTGGTTGAAGTATGGGCACACCAACAAGATCATAAAATTTCAACACGTAGGTGAAATTTTGAAGTGAAGTGGGCAATAGTCAGTTGTAGAAGGTAGTGACAACAACAAAAAAACAAATAGCAGCGAGGCAATGAAATAACAACAATATAGTGCAACAAAGTTGGGTGACTTTCATCCTTGGAATTGGATGAAGTGACTGTATTGACTCAGGTAGCAGATTGTGCGGAGTTGGGCGCAATACAGTTTAGTTTGTGGAAAATTGGTGTTTCCACTTCGTGGGAAACTTGGGGTTTCCACTTTGATATAATTTGGGGTTTCTGGTTGGCATGAAACTTCGGGTTTCTAACATATTTAGTTGCATTGGAGGCTCGATTTCAGACAGAGACTTGGAGGTTGCATATTTTGTGGATGTTGTTGGGGATAGAAACAACTTGAGGTGGGGGAGGATGTAAGGTATTTGACTAGATGGGCATGAATACCTCACCTAAGTCCTTAAGGAGACAAAATGTAGGGTTGATCTGGCACCCAATTTATGCAAGTGGACGCCTTGGGCATGAAAATGAGCCAAAGGTATTTCCCAAGTATGAAGCTACCAAGAGATTGGGGCGTGCTGACATGAAGGGTGCAACAAGGTTGGGGTGCACCGGTCTCAAGGGGCACGATGGTTGACGAGTGTGATGATTCATTTGAGCGACCAGGTTCGGGAAGGGGCACGATGATTCACTTGGGAACATGGGCTCTTGAAGTGGAATGACACCCCCAAAGGATGCAACGGTTCAATATGGTGGCCTTTAGAGTCCCTATAAGAGAAAAAGGGTGCACAACCAAGGAAGGAATATTTGTAAGACAAGGAGAGAAAGAAGAGATTTACAGTTATGAGGTAGGATAACATGAAGAGGGTAAGCTCCCTCAAGGAGCCAAGTCACTCCACATGGGAGGAGTTGTGCTTCCTTGAGGTGGATTTGGTGGACAGAGTTGGGTGACCTTGTTTTGGGATAATTTTAGGGAAGCCTAGAAATGCAGGTCTGTTTGAGACATGTCTAAGGCAGAAATGAAATTTGTGAAGTCTACAGAAATGAAGAGACAACAATTTTGCATTCAAGGGAACGTCTAAGGTGCATCAGAAGAGGTTGAAGAGATGATTCAGACAGAGAGACTTGGTGGAAAATCTGTGTATGAGTGTCTTGGTGAGGTGAGGTGATTCATTTGACTCCTCCCAATTGTAAACCAAGCTGGTAGTGCTCTTATTATAACTTTTTTACAATAACAAAGACTTAGCCAAGTGTCAGGCATGGTTCATGTCGCTTGCACTATCTTCGTGTATGTATTTCGATTGTTCCATTGTTGTTCTCTTGCTTTCTCATATTCATGGATGTATGTTTATATATGAATAAGTGTTAAAGTTGTTAACAAATGTCTAAGTATACAAGAGTTGCACTAGACTAGGAGTGTGAATCACTGGTATCCTAGAAAAGAGTATGGGTATTCTCTAGGTGAAGAGACGTATTTTGGATGAAGTATCCTTGGTGTTTCCAAGCAGTCAAGTGATAAACATTGCGGTGTTGCACGCCCTCAGGAGCTTCATTATCGTAGGGCACACTGTGGGTACAGGACACATACTAAGTTAGCATTGGGAAGATGCCTCAATGCATTTTATTATAGGTCTACCAAAGTTCAAAGGAAATAATTTCATCATGGTAGTGGTGGATCAAGTCACAAATTATGCCCATTTTTTCTCTCTTCCTTACCATTTTAAAGAAAGTTTAGTAGCTATAACATTCACGGACACAATTCAGAAGCTACATGGAATCCCCAATATTATTGTAAGCAATCGAGATCCAATTTTCACTAATAATTTTCAGAGTCGATTATTTTCTTGTTTGGGTACTCAATTGGCTCACACCTCCTCTTACAATGCTCAATCCAATGGGAAAACTAAGATTGTGAATAAATATATAAAAGGGTATCTTCATTGCTTTGCATATAATAAATATACATAATGGGTCAAGTGGCTCCTTTTGGCATAATGGTGGTACAATGTGTCCTTCCATACTTAAGAAAAAATGTCCCCATTTATGGAAGTTTATGGATATCATCCTCCATCCATAACATCACCCTTGAGATGCAAGTGAAGGTTCAAGTAGTGAAGGACCATGTAGAGAACCAACAAGAGGTTATCCAACTATTGAAGAAAAACCAGGCTATAACATAAAATAGGATGAAAGAACAAGTATATCAACATTATAGTGAAAGGGAATTTGATGTGGAGTATTCAATATTTCTGAGACTACAACCATACAAAAATATGTCCCTTAAGTAAAAAAAGAAGGAAAATAAATTAGCACCCAAGCACTATGGCCCATTAAAAGTGTTGCAAAGAATTATAAGTATGGATTACAAATTGGAGTTGCCTCCATATTCATGTGTAAATCCAATCTTCCATGTTTCTGGTTTAAAGAAAGTAATTGGAAACAAGATCCTAGTTCATAGTATTTTACCATAAATTAATGAAGAAGGGAAAATCATACTAGAACCATAAACAATCCTTGAAACACAGATCAAGCAACTGTGAAATTGAGAAATTACTAAGTACCTCTTCTAGTGGACTTGAACCTAGCAATAGAAGAGGTGACATGGGAATATGAGTTCTTCATGTAGAAACATCGATAAGTAATCAAGTATTGATGGAAACACTTGTTTTAAGGGAGGGGGCATGTTAAGCCATAGATATTCAATTACTAAATTTATATTGTTATATTAGTGTTTTCCTTATTAGTCGGCTAGGTCCTTGAATGGTTGGCTAGACCCGTTAATTACAATTTTACCCTTTGTCTCCTTTATATTCCAAGGAGACCTAGTTTTAGAGATCATCTCACCTTTTTCCTTTTTTATATTATAAAAGGAGGTTTATCCCTCAAAAAGGTTTCTCATTCATTATTCTCTCTCATTCTCAAGAAGTGGAGTCACTTCTCTTTCTATTTTTATGCTATTTGGGTGTTTGGTGCATAACAATTGTTTTCTTTGAAATTTGTAATTTATGTGTCCTAATGTTGAGGGTGTCTCTATTCAATTGAGACTCTTAAGAGACATGTTTATTTAAGGTCTATCCTACAACAAAAAAAATTGTAAGTAGTCAAAAATGTAATCTTTATAAGTACAATAATATCAAGAGTAACTAGATCAAGGAAAAGAGCCTGGTCTGGATTTCCATGTCCACACTTGAGTATAATGTTTTCAGTCACTTATAGTTACTTGGAAGCATGTTTTTTGGTGAGAAGAGTTTCAATTTGAATTTCATATTAAATTTCATAAGCCTCATGTTGTGGAATGGATTTTACCCTCTTATTGGAAAAGTATATCCTTGTTCTCTATCTCATCATGTGATCCACTTATATATATATTCCAAGGAATTAGCTCAATCAGTTGTCACCAATGTTGTTGGGAATTTGGCTAGTTTCATGTCAGTCGGTCCCCAATTTGAATACCCTTGGGTGAGGCACATTATTCTATGCCAACAAGTTACTAGGAATTATTTAGGGGTTTACACAACCCTCATTATCACTTGAATGTCGAAATTTGATTTCTAGGTTTTTACCTCTACAATACTTACTAATTTATATTAGATTTATTAAGGGAAATTTCATAGTGATTAATGAATTAGACTCCTCCTCTAGGGGTGGTATGTGCGGGGGTATTCTTCATGATCCTAGAGGAAATATAATAACTTTCTATGCCTAAGTACTTGGGAATGTCTTTAACAACAATGTTGAGACACACTCCATGTGGAGAGGTGTTTCTAATGCAAAAGAAGAAGGGATAATCAGGCTCTTGGTTCTAGGGGACTCAATGTTGGTAATCTAAGCTATGATCGACAAGTCTGAGTCGGGAAGTAGTTCCTTAATTGTACTCATATCAAGGATTCTTAATGTCATTTTCTCCTTTGAAGAAGTATCATTTTTCCATATTAATCGGGATATAAATTCAAAGGAATATTATTAGGCTAAGTTTTCTTCCTTTTTTATCCTAGGAACCTCTATAAAAAATGGGGTAAGGGGACACCTCCCATACCTTAGTGATTTTTTATCATAACTCAATCCATACTTGATGCCAAGAAACATTTGGATGTGTCATTGGACAGATGGTATAACGATAGTGCTTCCTTCATATTTGAAGTGCATGGGACATAAATGGGTTATTTAATGTGAAGCATGTGAGTTCTGTATGAAATGTGGGAGGAAATCGGCAATGGTGATTATTATCTCAAGGGTTTTTGGTGTGGTGGAGGGTTTGGACTGTTGTGTTGCATTAGGTAGATCATTGGTAGGGTTTTGGGTCTCTAAGAGTGGTCAATGATGAATTTGGATGGTGGATTTGGAAGTTTCTCCTCCCTCGATGTTGTATGCTCCTTCGGATCTGACTAGAAAATCCCTAGTCTCCAGGTTGCCTCTTTTTGTGTTAGTTTTTGGTGGAAATTTATATGTTTCAATCTTTCATTTTTAGAATAGTCTGCATCCCTTTCTTCTTATCTTTTTCAAATTTGGAATTGGGAATTTATTCTCTCAGGTTGTGTGGTCTCGTTTCCCTATTTGTGGTTTAGTGCATAGTCTCTATAAGATAGGTATGGATAGCCCTAACTAGTCAAAGGTCAGGAAAATACTCCAATGGCATGAGGAGATCTCTTAGGATAACAATAGTGCCCTTTTTCACATTTCTACGAAGCCCTCAAACTTGGAACAAGGAAATGATACAAATGAAAAAACCATTATGAATATCCTTTCAACTTATTTGTAGAGTATCAATGTGCTCGAGGTTGAATATCAATATCTTTAGTCACTGGTAATTTCACAGTGCTAGGATTCTCTCTCTTTGACTTCAAATAATCAAGGCACAATGAATTCTCTGCATGAAGGTAAGAATTATGACGACACTGTGGGTCAAGATATTTCTCCCATGGATGTTGGATATGGCCCCCCTCATTCTGTTGAGGGGAAGGAAGTTCAAGTTAATGTGTCTCCATAACTAGTTTATGTTTTTTAAAGTAGATTTTATGTTGGGTAAGTATGTAAAGAAAAAAACTTTTACAACTCTTTGGAATGCCTACATGGAAAAGGATTTATATTTTATCATTGTTATCTTAGATATATGCTCAGTCCAAGAGAATAATTTTTTAATTTTGTATGACTATGTTGTTTTCTTTAGCACATCCCTTTTATATTAATTTAAATTTATGTTGCATTTACAAAAAAATAGAATCTAGCTCAATCGAGCACCTCTTATATTTGTTATGATGGTTAGGGGTCACTTAGTTGACTTGCTCTTTGATATTGATATTACTTTGTATCTTTGTCTTACTTTTTAGGGGTGTTATAATCCTTACTCTTATTTATTTACACTTTAGTCCCATTAATATGAATTTGGTCATTAATGGGAATTTGTAATTCTTTTTCTCAATTTTATATCCATCTATGCTTGATTGTTTGATTTATGTACCCTCCTCATCCTCAAAATAACCTTTGCCAATGAATATGATCATGAAAAGATGAGTGTTAGGCTTGTTTTAATTCTAAGCTTTACTCTCCACCCATAGAACATTTCTACAAACTAACTCTTTAAAGAGGCATACTTTTACTAGCCACATAATTTTATATACAGCCTAGGTTGATGGAGATGTTTTCTCCTCCTTTTTTTTTTTGGTCTAGAATAATATGTAGTGGGAAATCTTGGAATAAGAATTTGGATTGGGATTTTTTTTACATTAAAAAAAACATCAAATTCATTATTTCATAGTAGAAATCATAATATACATATTATAATATTTCCACCCTTATAGGTCTATGTTATCTCCTCAAATTAAAAATCCTTAACGGTTAGCTATCCTATTTATTACAATATTCACTTTGCATTTACTACCTCTACCTTTACATCTCAAAATAACCACAATTATATTCAAAACAATTTCCTTAACATGACCCAATACTAAATCAAAACCTATATTCTATTTATTAAAATATTCACTTTACATTTACTACCTCTACCTTTACATGTCAAAATAACCACAATTATATTCAAAACAATTTCCTTAACATGACCCAATACTAAATGAAAACTTGACCCAATACTAAGTGAAACCTGACACAACTAGTGTAACTAGGACTATATTTTGTTTTCCACATAAAATTTCGCTTTATATTCATATTGAAATATAAATTGTTCATTTACAAAATAACCATCAAACAACAAAACCCCAATACATCCGGAAGGTGTACCAAAATTCCCAAGGATATATCCCAACACTAGCAAGAAGGCCTCATATAAAACCCCAGCCTAAGCTAGGATCTCCTTATAGACACTTTCATAGAAATACTCCTATCAAAGAGCCCAAAGCAAAAAAAAAAGACTCCATTGATCCTCCCAACTAGACTCCCAACAAAAAGTTTTGAGCAAACTTCAATACTTCTAGAAAAGTTCTAAAAATGGATGAGGACCTTCATGGTCCCATTCACATTGAAAATATTCAATTTTCCCGGGAGCCTTAAGAAGCGCTTGTTTTGATAGGCTATCCGCTTTAGAATTTTCTTCTCGATAAACATGTTGGAAAGTAATATTATGGAAGAGATTTATAAGATTAATAAGTTTGTCCTTCCAGCATTCCAGAGTGACCACATGAAAGTGACCCTTTCCCCTCAGCTAATCAATGACAATCTTTGAGTCCCCTTGAACAAAAATCTCCATGATAGCAAGTCGATAAGCCAGAGTGAGAAGTGCCCATGCTCCCAACATCTCCGCTCTAGTATTTGTGCCAGGACCGCAATTAATGGTCCATTTAGAAATTCTGAGCTCATTGATCCATAACACCCCTCCAGCTCCATTGTTTTGTCATGTTGCAAGAGTATCCCCATCAAACCATCCAACTGTTCCACCCACAGCAAGTCGTAATGGAACCCTCCTCATAGACTTAGTTCTTAACGGAGATTTGAAATCATCAATGAATAATAGAGACATAAAATCCACCTTATGAATAGATGGAGAACCATCCTCAAAGATTGCATGGTTCCTTTCAATCCATATATACCAATAAATAAAAATCAGAAGAGTGGGATAGACAAAATTTTGCAATTTCCAGTTTTTAAAGCACTCCGATATGGAATTACCAGTCCACGTCCCCAGATTGTTTAAGGATTTTTTAACTCTTTCCCAGACTGCACACAAAAAATGACACTCAGCAAACAAATGAAACATTGTTTCCTTATTCTTCTTACAAAGAGTATAATAACTCGGGCCCATAAAACCTCTACGTTGCAAGTTCTCCCAAGTGAGAATCTTGTTCTCCGCCACCAGCCAGGTAAAGAGTTTTAATTTTAATGGGCAGTCCCAGGACCACGGTAATTTCCTCCATCCTCCAATCACATAGGTTTGTTTCTTATTTTCAATTGCCTCATATACATTTTTAACTGAAATCCTACCAGAATAATCGCCCCCCGTCCACTTTAGTTCATCCGACCTACTCAAAAACTAAACACCATTGTTTAAGATAGCACATCCAAAATCATGCCATTAGTTTCTAAAGGCCCCTCTAAGTCGAGTTCAACACTTGTGATCCAGTTGGGATAGATCAGTCTCGGACAGGGCTCTCTGATGTCTTGATATAAGTAAAAAACTCCTTGTTGATTTAAAGTTGTTATCAGATCTCTAGACAGTATGGTCGCGTCCCCCATCCCCATAATACAGTATTTTCCAATCAAGATGGATTATCCCGACCTCGGGTACCACACAAACCAATGCAACAGGATGTCTAATGACTTAAGTAGATATTTCCAAGTCTGGGAACCTTTTACTCCATCCATCGGAACTGTGCAAAGCCAGTGAATCACTGAAACATAAGGGAAATATTTATATTTTAAAACTCGATGCCATAGTCAATCCAACATCAATTCCCTCCAAAGTGCATTCTCTTTCATTTCTCTGCTGAAGCTAAACAGATTCCTCAACCCCCATTCCCCATACTTCTTTGGTCAAGCTATATGCTTCCAGTTGCAAAGGTGGAAGCCCTTCTTTTTTTGTTTCCCAGCCCAAAGAAAGTTGAATACCACTTGACGAATTCTACGAAGTACCGAGGATGGAATATTAGCTAGTGCCAACCAATAAACCAGCTGAGTTTCTAAGACAACCTTGATCATAACTAGGAGACCCCCGATTGACATCCATCTATTGCACCAATGGCTTATATGTTTTTCATATTTAGCTATGAGCCATCTCCAATCCTCGACTTTGTACCTGTCAACTTTTAAAATAAAACCAAGATATTTAAAACCATCAATGAGATCATTAAAATTGTAATGAAAAGTAACTTTTAGAGTATCCAATACTTGTTGTTGAACTCCAAACTGATAAAAGGAGAATTTTTGAGCATTTATCAATAGACCAGTTGCGCTACAGAACATAGTCAATAGCTTTTTTATCTCCATCCATTTTTCAATGGATGATTTGGTCATAATAAGAATGTCATCAACAAAAAGTAGGTGGAGTATTTGGATAAGCCTTGATACCTTGATGCCTGACACTATGCCATCCTATTGGCTTCTTTTAAAAGCCAGAATCAATCCTTCCATTACTAAAATGAAGAGAAAAAGTGACAGCGGGCACCCCTGTCTGAGCCCTCTGCCACTATTAAAAAAATTAGTTGGATCTCCATTTATTAAGATCGCAAAGGTAGCTGAAGTAATGCAGCCCATAATCCACTTGGTCGTCAACAACCCGAATCCACATTGTAAAAGTGCTAACCTAAGAAAATCCCAGCTTATGCAGTTATAGGCTTTCTTTAAATCAATCTTAAGGATTAAATCTTGTATCTTTTTCTCTCTAATGTTATGGAGTAACTCATGTGCAGTACCTATAGTATCAATCATTTTCCTTACTTTTAAGAATTTGAATTGCTCCTCTGATAGTGTACGAGACAAAACAGGTCTAATACGCTTAGCAATAATCTTAGAAATTATCTTGTAGCACATATTGCACAATGAAATTGGCTGAAAGTATCCAAAGGTAGTAGGGCCATTTACCTTAGGTATAAGTTCTATAAAATTCAAGTTTAATGATCTGTTCACCACTCCAGTTAAACGATATTCCTCGACTGCCTCCAACAGATCGCTAGAAACCAGATCAAATAAATGCAGGAAGAAATCCACTGTCCACCCATCTGGACCGGGGCTCTTATATTTGGTGAAACCCCTTAGAACTTATATAACTTCTTCCATAGTGCAAGGTTTCTCCAGAAAAATCACATCCTCCTCAGTGACCAACCTAGGGTAAAGACGCACAGAAGCAATTTGATCCTCACTCAAATTTTGAGTTGATTTTTTATAAAAAGATATAAAATGTCTCATCACTTCTACCTTTATAGCCTCTTGTCCAGCGTGAACTTGATCAAACTCATCCTTAACCTCCCACAAATGCTTTTTATTTCATCTATAACTAGCAAACCAATGGAAAAATTTAGTATTATTGTCCCCACAATGTATCCACGTGGCCCTACTCTTCTGGCGCCAACATTCTTCATCTTCCAACAACAATCTGTTTCTTTCAGATTAGAGTGTTTTCAGTCGGGGATCGGGATCATAACAATGATGAGTCTCTAAACTCTATTTTGTAAGAATAGAAATCTCCTCTTCGATATTTTCCAGGATTTGTAGATCGGTTTTTTTCCTTACCACTATCCACTTCTTCACTCGGTCTTTTAGTTTAAATAACTTCCCCGCAAATCTTATTTGTGCTCCTTCCACCACTGAATCCTGTTGATAACTACACACATCCTGGGTGAGATCTCCAAAGGACTCATATTTCAACAATGCAGGATTAAATTTAAATGGATATGCCACCTAGTTTATACCATAATCCAATTGAAAGATCATAGGGGCATGGTTAGAAATAAAAGGTAGTTCCACCCAAGATATGTATAATGTAGAATCATTAAGAAGTGATTCAGAAGCATAAAACTTGTCTAGTATCTTTTGTATCCCATCCTCCCCAATTCTGCCATTGCGTCAGGTTGGCACCACCTCCGAAGGAATAACATCCACCAAATGATGTTTTGAAAAAAGATCTTTGAAAAAAGTCACCAGTGGATCAATTTGGGTCGACACTTCATCTAAACCCGTAGAGAAATTTAAATCTCCCAAGAGAATAAGATCACTCTGATCAAGCAATCCCTTGGCTTCCACCTGATCCCAAAAATGTCTGCGTTCGGTACATGGTCCATAAAAATTAAGCAAGAAAATCCTTATTTTTTCAGGAATATGAAAATTTGTCAATAAAATACCACCATAACACAGATAAGGTTGCATCTCAAACAAAATTGGATTCCACGCCACCAGAAGTCCACCCGACTACCCCTCGTAAATGACCGCATTGTTCATCCAAGTAGGACATAAAGAATTCATGAACTTCCTGGCCTTTTCATCAGCAACTAAGGTCTCTTGTAAGAAAATTATGTATGACTTCGAAGAGGATATCAATCTATGCATAGAAAGAAATTTTAGGGGACCTCCCACCCCTCTGATGTTGAAGGAGAGGAGGATAATTATTTATCCCTTGCAAGGGCTTTCATGCCTCTAAGCACCCCCAAATCTAGAGATGAAGAAGAAGGTTGATCAATAGCAGAAGGTTGTAGCCCTTGCTTCTTATGGGAACTCCTTGTTTTAATGGGAGAGACTTCTAAGCCTAGACTCCTCGACCAAGTAGGTGCTTTCCCTTGGCCTTCTCCCTCAGAGATTTGGTTCCGCTCAATTTCACATCCCGAATTAACATGAACTTCCAATCCCTAATAGGTTTGTAAAGGAGTAGTGTTATTGGTCTCCCTGAGATACGGGATTAAAGTATCAATCATTGAGTCCAGGATTGGTTCTGACGCTAGTTGACTAGAAGAAGGTAAGGCGGGTTCATCCTTTTCTAAGGAGGAAAATAATGGAGAGGTTTCAAGTGAGATAAAAAAGATAAAAACATGTTATGGGGAAAGAGAATTCCTATCAAACTCACTGGAGGGAACTCCTCGGACAGAGGAGTCCAAAATTTTACAGTCAAAAGCATCAGACGGTGCATGAACCAGCGGGAAAGATTTTTCCAAGAAATCTTGTTCCCACGACAAAAGTTTAAAAAATAAAGTAGGACAATATGATTTTAACCTACCTATGAAGGAGTCCGATAAGGTTCCTGAAGTATCTTCAGAGCGCACAACATTGCACGAACCTAACTCTTCAGAGTCTTCTTCACTCATATACAGGTTTTTTGAATAGTTTTCCAAATTTTCCTCTAACTCAGTAACTCCAGTCCTGTTAGGGAAGTCTTTACATAAATGGCTTGTCCGTCTACAAGAAGAGAAACGAAAGGGTAAACCCTGATAATCTATGTGTTGCACCGTGACTTGGCCGCACCACTCCAATTCTATCGAATCCATAAGACCTGCATGAATGTCCAATTCTACTAACACCCTCACCATAATCGCCATACGCTTATTTGGAGACAGAAGGCTAGCTTCATCTACATTCATAAAGCAACCTAACAAGAACCCAATAGTCGTCGGGGAATTTTTGTTCCAAAGGTTTAGAGGTAAACCTGGAAGAAAAACCCAAACATGCCTGAAACTAAAATACTTTGTAGTGGGGTCAAAACTTGTTCGTCGCCGCTTCAACATTATGCTACCTCCCTCAAAGTCCCAAAACCTGTTCAGGATAATCTCAGCATCCTCTGGACTTTTAAAAATTAGTCCAAACCACCCACAAGGAAAGGTCGGGTAATCCGACACGTAACCAATAATAGGAATCCATATCACCTTCATCCACTCTGAGAAAGAAAGACTGCACCTAGACTTATATGTGAACCTTCCTACCAGAGCACATAAGGAGAGTTGGCATGTCTCCTCTAGCCCCATATCCATCCCGATAACAAGGCATCGATGCACTCTCTTGGGTTTCCAGACCCTCACACTTTTCTTGTGCAGGGAGTCCTTAAATCTCAAATTCCCCCATTGAGAGCTCTCTAAAAAGTAGTCATATGACGACCAAGTCTTTTCCCTTTGAGTACATGTCCCAAGCTTTGCAAAGCCAATGTCAATTCCCGCGTCACCGAGCCTCTATGTATGCTCAATACTCAAACCAAATGCCAGTGGATTAAGAGCCGGATCCTGACTGTTACCAATGGAAGTCAACTGAATAAACTTTGGTAAACAAAGAGAGGTAGCGTTGGTTACGATCTTTGCAGAGGGTAATAAAGGATCTATTAAATGATTCCCTCCAACATTTAATTTACACAGTTCATCAACTGTGTTGAAGATACCCTCCTTCTCCCATTCCTCCACATTTGTTGTGCCCAAGAGGGCACTAACCTCATCAGCCATGCCGGATAACTCGCCACCATAACAAAATATCTTCCAACACTATACACTAGTTAGTTCACAAGAAGTGGTAACAAGCCCTTATTTCACATCCGAAACAAATGTAGTTAAGGCCTTAATAATGATTTGTATCCAACACATAAGCTCAGTTATCAATGGAACCCTGCAATGAGTGAACGTCAAGTGACAACAAAGTCACATTCGATCCTAACAGTGGACTCAATCCTCCCTCTAAACCCACTATCCCCACCACCTCCGACAAGAACTAAAAAAAAAACTAAATATTAATCCAACTATACCACCCCCCAAGGACCCGCTGAGCAAATGGGAAAGAAAACACGCTATCTAAACCCAAGAAAACCAGTTGCTAAAAATATATACCCGCCATGAAAACCTACAGGCAGAGTTTCTGTCTTCTACTAAAAAAGGTAACCCACTATTTTCACTATTTAAAAATCCATCACCTCCATGTAACTAGGACTATATGCTAACACACAATTCTGAATCCTAATATAAAAAATGAATACATCCTCTATATAAGAGACATTTTCCTTGGATTTTTATTCAACCAAAATTCCTTCTTACAAGGATAGAGCTTCTTCTTTTATCCAAAATTCCTTCTTACAAGGATAGAGCTTCTTCTTTTATTTATATATATATATATATATATATATATATATATATATATATATATATATCCCCGATCTTTGAAAATTGGTTTATTATTAGATTTAGCACTACACTTCCAATGTGGTTTCTTCCTTTTGCCTATTGTATAATCCGAATACTACCAACTCCTTGCTCAACTGTAATTTTTTGTAAAATCCATAAAGCATAAAACTTGGCTCTAGTATTAGTATCCCAACCTGTTGCATATTTAAAGGTGATAAAATGCTTATTATTTATTATTTGTGAATAAAGTGTAATTTTTTGTAAAATCCATAAAGCATAAAACTTGGCTCTAGTATTAGTATCCCAACCTGTTGCATATTTAAAGGTGATAAAATGCTTATTATTTATTATTTGTGAATAAAGTGCCCCAGCGCCAAACAAACTCATATTTCCTTGATAGCCCCCAACCCCCGTAAAAATAAAAACATGCCATATTCACATTTTTCTTAGGACTCTTCAAGATGCTTGGTTGTTTGATTTACTTGGTTGTTTTATTTTTAAGGGCTTCCATGAACCTCCATATGAAAATGTGATTTGATGGATAACCTAAATATGAAGAATTTCCTTTCCCTTAAATATCATATCATTTCTTGCAAGCCAAAGGTCGTACAATACAAAACATGGCAAGGATTTGTGATCATCCATTCATTCGTCCTTATACCATGTTTTAAAACAATCTAGTAGGAATTCACTTGGGCGAAAACATGAAAATGGGTAACGCTTGTTTTTTACAAAGAAAAATGTAAAATTTTATTTTAATTCAACCCCTCTAAATTCATATTTTCTTTGAGAAAATTAGTTTGAAGTAAAAGTACATTTGTAGATAATTTTCTTACCTTTATTTATATATATGGAAAAATTTGTTGTTTATTGACTACATATAATTTAAAAATTTTGTTAAGAATAATAGTGACATACGTGGTTCTCTAGTTTTCTAGAGATGGAAATTCATTTTAAGGAGAGAATATATATTGTCACAATATACACTGATTGTGCTAGTGTCTTAACACATTTTGTGATTTTTTATACTTAAGCACTATTTTTTATTATTTATCGAAATGGAGTAAAATAAAATAAAAAACAATGTCACATTGACACATTTCTATGGGCACCGGCTTTATTTTTTATGTGATCATTACCAAGAAAATAAAAAATAACCTCTTAAAGAGGGCAAGATGAGGAAGCACACTATGATTTTTGTTATTTTTTTGGTATTGTGATTTTGACAATATTGAATTTACATTTCAGAAGATTTTGAGAATAAATAGTAATTCTTAATCAAAATCCATAATTATCGTATCATTACAAATCAGATTTGAATATGAATCCATTGTTAGCAAGTCTAACAGATGATCTTTAAAATTTACAAGGGTCATCCCTTATTGAATTTGCAGGTTTCTAAAAATTGTTGTAGAATTTGCAATTTTAGTTAGCCAAAAACTCTCAGTCGATACTTTTATAAGTTGTTAATTGAGGCTTTGTTGCATTTTTACCCAATAATATTGTTGTATTTATGGTAAAATCTTGAGTAGGGTTATAAAAATCTTTCCCTAGGGTTTTTAAAATTCTCAACTTAGAGTTTTGTTGACTTTTTGTGTGGCCACATGTGTCGCCCTCACTGCGACTCACTACAAAAAGTGATACTCATATTCATGTTTTCACCCCATTTGGAAATACCATTTTTAAAGTTTAATACTTCATTCAAAAATTCCTTTACATATTGACAATGCACAAATATGTCATTTGTTGTTTCCTCATTATTTTTACACATAATACATCTTTCCAAACTGTCCCAATCTCTATTTTTTCCATTGTCCCATGTTAGAATTTTCTTTGATAGGGACAAAAATGAAAAATCCTACACTTTAATGGTCTATTTAGTTTCCAAGTTATTCTTTGCCACTACTTCTTCTCCCCTACCTCTTCCTCCTCCATTTGATCTACATATCCTAAAAAACTTATATATACCCCTAAGCCTTTATTTTTTGACCATTTCAATTCATCTACCTTGTCATTAAGTTTGAGAGTACTATGTTTCAATCCTACTATGAATTGAGTCAATTCTTTAACAATTTCCCCTTGTAGGTCCAATGATAATTTACACTTTTCCAACCTTGACTCCATTTAGTTTTCAAGCCTATCTCGAAAGCATTTTCTAGACTAACAATACCTTTAATATGAAGAGTGTCAATTAGAGCATTTGATAGTATATATTTCTTATAACCACCCACACATAGATCTTCACCAATCCTCACTTTGTTACCATTACCTACTTTCCAAACGAACCACTTCTTGACCAGTGATAATTCCTTTACCAATGCTTTCCAAATCATCAAGGCTTGTCTATATGATTTTCTTTATCTCCTTATCTAGTCCTCTGCTAAACCAGGTTCCACATATTTTCCCTTCATCACTACTCCCCATAACCCTTTAGTGTCAAACATCCTCCATAGACTCTTAGTTGTTGATTCTTAACCAAAGAGATGAATGTTTTTGAGGCCCTACCCACCTACCTCCTTTGGCCTGGAAAGTTTACTCCATTTTACTAAATGTATCCACTTTTTTTCTCTCTTTCTTGTCCATAGAAAAATGAAACACTTCCTTCTTATTTTTTCAAATGTCCCTTTTATAATGTGTGCTAATGAGAACCTAAAGACAAGGATTCCTTCCAAGACTAATTTGACCAAAGTTGTCCTACATCCTCTAGAGAGCCACTTGAATGACCAATTAGTCACTCTATAATCAATTATTTGGTATGTTCAGTTCATGTTTGTAAACTTATAGTCATTGGGTTTCAATTGAAACCCCAAATACTTAATTCCTCTCTCCAATAAAGTACACAAATAAGGAATAATCTAGGATATATGTCTTTCCATGTTTTCCTCCAACCCATTAAGAGAATGGACGATTTTTAGGATTTGCTTCCATCTATGTTGCTTTAAAATAAAAGTATAAAATATATTTGTACTTTTTTACCTCCTATAATGTTCCTATTCCAAATATCATTACATAATATACAAAAAGAAGATGTGCTAGATTATGTATTCTCTCACCTTTATACCTTTTAGTGTTCCCACTCCTTTTGAAGTTATAATCAACCTTCTTCTCCCTTTCACCACCAACATGAATAGGAAGGGGAACAATAGGAATCCTTTCCCAAGTCATTTAGATGCATAAAAATATCTCAAAGGAAATCCATTTATGAGAACTATGAATGACGTGGGGAGAGACATCCCACAAACTAGTTCACAATTTGAACTTTCATGCCTATTTGGAGAAACAAAAATCACAAATACAACCAAAAAAAGATTAGCATAAGCCTTTTCCAAGTTAATTTTATTACCACTACTAATATTTTACCTACCTTTATTGAATGCATACCTTATTGAGCAAACCCCATAGCATCGTGTATTTTTCTATTGAAGAGAGACAAATTGTTCTTATAATATGAACCTTGATAGGAGAGTCTTAAATTTGTTTTCCAAAGACCTTGGATATAATATTATATACAAAATTACATAAAGGTATTGGTCTACAATCTTCAAAGGATTTTGGATCATTATTTTGAGGAAACAAGGCTATGAAATTTGCATTTAAAGCCACCAGAATCTTTCTCAAAGTTACAGATTTCTTAATTAATCTTATCAAATCATCCCCATTATCAAGCCACTGACAACTAGTTTCCTTGAACCAATTTGTACAAAGATAAGTGTTCTATATTTGTTATGAATTTATGTTTAAAATTCTAATGTTAAGGTGAGAATTAATGGATATCGTATGACACTACTTGCTATATTTTTTGAAATCATTAGATACATGTTTCTATGGAATTCAAACAACCTTAGAGTCATTGATTCGAATGCTTGTTAGGCATTCAACATCATATATTCATTCCAACCTAAGTGGTGAAGGTCATAATTTGTTTCAAGTATCCTAGAAGGTTAACATGGTTGTAGGCCAAACACCAACCTAGCATTAAGAAGGAGCTATTGAGATCATATGGCTTCGTAAACCTTTTTCAAAGTTGAAGTGTTAACCTTGGAGACCATTTGACCTTACTTTTATTTATTCTAAATCATCATTTTGAATGTTCAAAAGGATTTGATTTTATTTGAAGTATCGCTTGCAAATAAGTCAAAGGCCTTTGAAATCAAAATTGGGGCATTGTTTGAATTGGCCTAGTGGTCAATCGAGGGCATTCTTTCAAATTGGATCACTGGACTATCAAGGGCATTTAATTTTTTTTCTTTCTAATTGGTCTAATGGCCTATCAAGGGTAATCGAATGTTGTTATTTTGAATTGGTCAATTGGCCTGTCAAGGGTAATTGAATATTATTCTTTCAAATTGGTTTGATTTCTTATAAAGAGTATTTGAAAGATGTTTCTTGGAATTGGACCAATGGCCTATTAAGGGTATTCAAATGACGTTCTTTAGAATTGGCTTGATATCCCATCAAGTTAATTTAAAATATGTTCTTTCAAAATATTTCAATGACCTTTCGAGAGATTTTTTGAAAGTGTTTAATGGGTTGTTTTCTTTTAGTTGGACATATCTTCGAAAGAGGTCCGATGGGATGTTTTGAATAATCCCAATGAGATTGTTGCAATCTTTGGAAGTGGTATCTTCAAAATAGGGTTGATATTCTATTGGGAAAATCTTTCTAAAGTGGTTGATGACCATCTTTCAAATACGCCCATTGTTCTATCGAGCAGATATTTTGAAAGTGGTTGATGGCCATGTTTTGAAAGAGACTAGTGGATTTTCTATTAGGATATGTGTCAAAAGGGGGGAAACTTTTAAAGAGGCCCAATGACCTATCTTCTATGCATTAAGTGAAAATTTTGAAATGGCCTCATGGGAAGTATTTCAAGATGGTCTGATGGACTTAATTTCAAAGTGAGTGGAACATTCAAAAGTGGTCAATGCATTTTCTTATGCATAGAGATCATATTTAAGAAGGGTCTCAAATAGGATTATTTAAAAAGGGCATGATGGCTTAGATGTGTATAATTATGCTTTATGTTATTTGGAAGGATGAGTCAAGGTGATCTTATGATTGGGACCAATTTGTATTTTGAAGAGGGTTGATGTCTCGTCCATTGTACCTTTGATTTGGGCCCAATAAGATTTTGAAGAAGGGTTACATGTGGACTTCAACCAATACAAATATAGAATGTTTTGAAAGGAAATTCATTAATGAAATCCCAAGAGGGGTTAATTTTGAATAAAAAGGAACTAAGAAATCCTTGGAGGGGTAAGATTGGTGAGAAAAGACAAAAAGATGCACCTTCTTCTAAAATGTTGTGACAAAGGGAGATGGGTACGTGATAGAGTAGTATCAGATATCATGTTACAACACTAAAAATATTATGGGAAATAACTATGAATGATAGAGTATGTCAAGGTAAAATTTATAGCACTTGACCTTATGGGAGAATAAATCAAAGCTTATAATGGGAAACAAAAACCAGAGTAGTTAAAAGAAAATCGTTGTTGGTTCATAACTATTTGATAGAAAGCCTCCATGAAGTTTGACATTAATGTGTTGGAAAAATTATGGAGGTAAATATGACCCCATAAGATTCACAAACATACTCTCAGAAATGGGAAAACATGTGACATAGCTATATAATTTTCTTAGGTGCAACAAAAATTTGCAAAGGATATGGAAAAAAGGAGAAATACGTAGATAAGAAGAAAACTTTTGAAGCATGTAACTTATGAATCTAATCTTATATTTTAGCACAAGTATATTCAATAGAAAGTTGATTCGGAGGAGAATAGATTAGAATACTAAGCCTTTGGAGAATCACCTTTATGTTTTCAAATAAGTGAAAAATAATAGAATGCTCCATTATAGCAAAGGCTTTGGGATAATTTCGAATTAATTGCAAAACGAAGCCTCTAGGATTTAAGTGACAAAATAAATTGTATATATACATGATTACCAAGTGTCTAAACACATATGATGGAACTATGAGCCAAGGATGCAGTTCATTGCTTTGAATAATGAATCTAATGCATTTGATAATTGTTAATAAAGTGAAAGTATGATTTGCAAGGAAAGAAAGTTATCAATGCAATTTAAATTGCAAAGAAGAGATGTGATGCTCTTGAATATTATAGTTGTCATCGAGTACCACAAGAGAATGAATGGCTAGTTAGGGTATGTAATTATCATCCATAAAGAATGATGTCCTCACATAGGAAAGAAGGATGTAGGTTCTTAATCACTTGGGGTAGGGAAGGAAAACCAAGTAGTGAAGGTTACAGAGCATGAAAGGCTAGTACATGATTGCATAGGTAAAGGTCATTGGAGGGCCTGGATGGTAGAGTAAATATACCAAGATAAAGAGGGAATGTACATCATGTATTAGATGGGTGAAACATCTTATTGGATAAGGTATGTACATACTTCAAAAGAGTTGTATCATATGAACCATCAACTTATGTATAAAGGATGTAAAGCACTAATGAACTTCATTTTCCTTGGAGGTAGTTTATGATATAAGACTAGGTGACACTTGAGTCCAGATTACCTTGGGAAGGTGGAGCAAGCCATTAAGAATCAAAGGGATTTTGAAATCATTCTGAGACCAAGTGAGGTGAATGATGGAATTCAATCCACTTGGGGGTTTCTATAAAGGGAATGAGGCACCTCATTGTGTGGAACTATATTGTTAGAAATAGTAAGAGAGAGATAGAGCTTGGTTTATAACACTCCAAGGAATGAGAATCAAGTTCTAGAGTTGGACAAGGCTTGAAGGAAGCCATCATAGATTGAAGAGTTTCACATCTCTAATAAGTAATAAACAAGAAAATTTAGGCTTTATCGGGAATGTATTTGTGACAATGAGGAAAGGCCAAGTTGGGTTTGGTTGGAAATTGCTCAAATAAAACGGAGTATCAATTTCTTAGATGTGTATAGAAAAAAAAGGAAGCCCAAAGCATCAAAAGAGATACAAGATGTCAGGAATTGGTTGTAATAGTAAATGGTGCCTATGGACATCAACGCATATATGGAAATGAAGGAGCTTCTCTCACCTTGAAACCTCTTTTGTTTTCATAGTATAATTGGATTCTTTTAAAGTAGAAAGAATAGTTTTAAGTGAATGAACTAAGTATATCTACTTGAATGAGAATGTTACAACTAATCATTTTTTGTGTGAATGTCAGTCATTCCATTGAGTAGACCAACTATGTTGTGAAATTCCATGCTATATCAAGGAATTGGAAGGGATAATTCTTAAAACTCATATTTTTATATATTGTTTAGATTTATCTAGGTTGAGAAAGTTGTTGTATATAAATAAGGTATAATGTTACATATGAGGATGGAATGATGTACAATGTGGTTGCTGATTTGTTGTAGAAACAATATTGGTGGAATACCTAGATGAAGATGTTAATGATATTGTTGCTTGTGACAATCAACCCCATGAGAAAAGAAAAAGCACAAGAGGATGCTTGTTAATAGGTTTTTGAATGGATCATGTGAGGTCCCAATAAGGATCAACTAGTCAAGTAACATCTAAGATGTTGATGACAACCATATGAGTATAAAATTAGTCATGCAATTATTCCATCTATGTTGAAGGGAATTGGGTAAGAATTTATTCAATCATGCTTTGATATCTTAATTGGTATGTTTATCATGACATTTAAATGCATGTATATGATTAATACCCAAGTAGGGTTAGGGAAAAGGTAGAAATCATTCGATTTGTAAATATTGTTTAAATCATATAATGCATTCATATGATAGTATGTGATGATTGAGCTAGTTTAGAGGTAATTAACCATAGTGAATGAGTATTTATACTCATGCTATGAAAATGAATGCAATGTGAGATAACCATGAGTGAGACCATGTTGGTGTTGGTCTTGGGAAAGCCTATATTGTTGCACAAGTATCCAATGGTATAATTTTTTGTGTCGGTGTCAATGGATAAAACTTTCTCCCAACATTGAGAACACCAAAAGGGGGGGAGTTTTTCCTTAGGGACTATTGAGAAAAGAAGGGAAAGGCATTCTAGTATGTGTAAGGAACCGTTAAGCAAAGAAAATATATATTCTTAGTGTAGCATCTGGGATAAAGAGGAAGGTTTCCAAATGATCAAACAAGTGTTGGGTAGTTGGTTTGGTGATGTATTGATTCGTTGGTTGAGCCCTCCAAGTTGTCAAATTCACATGTGTTCACATTATGGTATTCTTGAATGAATGAAAGGACACATTGAGTGAATGTGCATAAGTAGATCATGTAAATGTGTAATTAGAGATTATGCATCCATAAATATTTGCACATGTGATTGGTTGCATCGTGTGGATGCATGCTTGTGTCGATAATGCATTCATATAATCAAATGGCATGGAAGGTTTTCTTGAGGAATTGTTGAGAAGTGAAAAGATAGGCCTTCCCATACTCCTAAGGTACTATTAAGAATTTAAAGGAATGGTATGAAATAGTAATAATTACACCTAATATTATAATATAGTGGGAGGGGGAGGGAGCCACCTAACGAGAAAAAAAATACTAATTAATAACGAGATTTCTAAAATATGAATCTTGTGAAATTTTGATAGTGCATACATATATTTGATTGCATTATGTGAATGTATGATTGTGTTGATGATGCATATACGATATTCCATTGCATTTAATATGTTCACATCTAAAAGTGATTGAATTATTGGTATGACATAATTCCAAGGTCATTCAATGTGTTATTATGAATGTTGTAATGAAAGATTATGTGCATGAACACTCATTGTTTGTTTGGTTGAATGAAATATATATCAAGGAATACATAATTGTAGGTATAAAATTATTGGATATGGAAATAATTTTAATCCCATAATGAAGATTGGTTGCTACTACATGCAAGGGCCTAACATTATGAGAGAAATCTCATAGTTGTGAAATCTAGTTTCTACAGGAAACATATTTAAATTTATGACTAAAACTTTTATGATGACAATTGATGGAAACTTGATGCATATGATATAAGTGAGATGATGGCTTTGTCTAGTAAGGATAGATGATTTTTGTTGTAAGTTGGAAAGCATGGGAAGTGTGATGCAACTGGAACCTTATGATATTCCTTGATTTCCTTAAGTTATGGTATATTTAAGGTTTCCAATGGAATGCCTTGGTAATAATAATCTATAAGTCCATTCTCTTCTTGCATGTGAGAGCCTTGTAAAATGATGGATTTCCCAAAAGATTATATAGAAAATAAGGGGATGGTTGACGTGGAAAAGTGAGTGTGGAAAGAAAGAGGAAACTTGAATAAATATGTTGTGAGATACTTGTGTTATATTCTAACTGAGATCAAGAAGACATATATTTTGGGTGTGTTAGAGAAGATGGTGAGTTGAATCTCACCTATGGAAATTTTGTCAATCGTACATATAATTATTGGGCTTAATTGCATAATTTATCTTGTGTTTTGAATATATATACTTCATTCATGAATTTTAAATTCCTATGGATGGGATGATTTCTTCTTAAAATACCTATGACATGAATTTTTTTTCTTTGATGATTGTTGTCAGCATATGCTAGGATGATTAGGCATTGAAGATGTCTAAAGGCAATGAAAGGAATTACAAAATCATGGTCTCCAAGATAGCCAACAATTATGTATAGTTATATTGAAGAGGATAGTGTTGTATATGCAATTGAAGAAGGAAGACAAAGTCCCATTGTTGGAAAGAAAGAACAATGAGTATGGTTTCATTCCAAGGGGGTGGATACTACAATATCCCATTTTTTATCCTTTGGATGTGTTGGATCAAATTGTAAATAATATATATAATCACGAGGATCAAGTTATGTAAATTACCCCTTATGTAAATAATGTAAATATCGTGTATAAATTCCTAGTGTGAATATCAAAGCCAAGGCTCGACTAGTGAGTTCCTAGGCATGTATTTTCAATAAATATGATTTTGATGTACCATGAGTTAGACTTTTCACGGTATTCTCGAGAAATGTAAATATTATTTTGAAAATTAATAAAAAGGTCCATGGTTGGTTGTGGAAGAGCATGAGTGAGGCTATAATTCCACTGGAAGGGAAGAGGAAATGGGTTCCAAGGGAATGATAAATAATCTCGAGTTTCACAAGTCTCCCAACTTTCATCTTTCCACCATGTACCTTATTAAAAAATCAACCACCAATCATTTGAAGAAAGTGGTGGTTGGTGGGGAAGTCCACCTTCCTAGGTTCTAAGGGAATAGGGGTTGATTATGTACCTAGAAGAGTGTAAGAGACTCCATCCCAGTAGGAATTTGAACTTCATGGAAATTCAAACCATATATTTTCCCATGCACTCTCTTCATGCAATTCACCTCTATTGGAACATCAAGTTCTGACGGTTCATCACACTTCTCCTAGAATCAGTAAGTTGGGCGATCGAACTACATATGGAAAAAAACAGTCAAGAGATCAACCAAATATCTACATTAGTTGTTCAAGTAGTTGAAAATCATGTTAGTTAGATATTCAACTAGCATTCGAAGACAGTCGGTTGATGGATCGACCAGCCGAGCAATCGACTACAAGTTTGACGCATGGATGGTCGGGTCAAGAATCCTTGTCGATCCGACTTGACAATGCGGATTTGACGAAGTCAACTCTAATCATCGATAGTCATATGTGGACAACATCTTATCGATTTCAAGGAAGTTAGTTAGATATTGAATATATAAATAACATACATGATGGGTAATTATCATCATGTCGATATCATTGTTGTGTACAAGATGTCCAATATTCATTGTTATGTTCTGATCAAAATGTGATGTGATTAAGTGTTGTAATAGTGTATTTATACATCACCTTTATCTTCAAAAAATTATTTCCTCTTCGATTATATACAATTTTGTTTGTCTGTTTCGTATTGGGTTATACTCAATCCCCAACATGGTATAAGATCTAGTGGTTTGAAACCTCACCTATTGTGCGAAAATCTTGTTGAGTCTAATATGTTGTGTGATTGACTATGGGATGGTGATTTGTAGGCTATAACTTTTGGAAACAGATTTGATCTGTCTAGATATCAAAGATGGCCTCGAAGATCAAGACTGTAATTTTGAATGGATAAAATTATGAAATATGGGCACCATACATGGAAACCCTACTGAAGAGTAAAGGAATATGGAAATATTCAAAGAATGTGATTCCAAATCCAACAACGATCGAAGAAATTTTGTTGTTGATGGAAACAAGGATGAGGCTATATGGGTCATCATGACCTATATCTCACAGGAGATTCATTTTCACATTAGTGGAATTGATTTCTCTCATCGGTTTCGGAAGAAGCTGAGGACTTTTTTTGATAGAGTCGATGAAATCCATGTCATGCAATTATAGAAAGAGTTGATCTCTCTTGATCCTCATTATTTGGCCCGTGTGAAGAAACTGCAATTGAAATTGGGTGAAGTGGAAATAATTACCAAAAGAAATATGGACAACTCATCAAGTTGGTCCCTATGAATTTTACCGTTTGGACTGACAAACGCCCTAGGGGTATTTATGAGTTTGATGAACAGAGTGTTCTGCAAGTACTTCATCAAGTTCGTCTAAGTATTCATTGACGATATTTTGATTTACTCTCGGATGACGGAGGAGCATGAAGAGCACCTACGCTTGGTACTATAGTGTCTGCGAGAGCATACATTGTATGGGAAGATGTCCAAATGCATGTTTTATCAATCGAAGATTCACTACTTGGGGCATGTCATCTACGGTGAAGGTATTCTCATGGATCCAACAAAGGTAGAGGATATTATGGAATGTCTTGCGCCGACAAATGTCCCAGAAGCGCGTAGCTTGATGGGTTTAGCAGGTTACTATCGATGGTTCGTCGAGGGATTTTTGAAGATATCAAATTCGATCACCGAATTGCAAAAGAAGAACAAGAATTTTGTTTAGACTGAGAAATGCACGGAAGCATTTCGGAGGCTCAAAGATATGTTGACAACAACACCAATACTAAAGTTCCCTTACATGGACGCAGACTTCTTGGTATGCACTGACACATCCAAGGAAGGCTTAGGTGGATTCTTGATGCAAGACGGTCGAGTGATCGTTTACATCTCGAGGAAACTAAGGAGGCAGGAGGAGAACTATGTGACACACGATTTGGAGTTGTTAGCCTTTTTATATGCCTTGAAGGTTGGGAGACACTACATTGTTGGACAAAAATTCGAACTAAATACAAATAACTGTGGAATACAACACATCTTTACGCAAAGAGACCTGAATGTGCGACAACGACATTGGTCGGAATTGATTAGCAAGTACGATTTCGATATTTCTTACATAAAAGGAATAGTGAAACGAGTGGTAGATGCATTGAGTCGGAGACCACACATCTTTTTGGTATTGCCGCTTCAGACAAATCTATGTGAAAATATTCTAACTTTGTAGCGCGACGATGACTGGTACAAAGAGGTCAAGGATTTTATCGGACATAACACAATGATGATACCAAGATTTGAAGGATTTATGTTAGACAACGATGTACTATTGAGGTTTAAAAATAGGATTTATGTACCACCGAATGACGAATTGAAGAGTTTGATCCTAAACGAGGCTCACAGAGCAGAATACATGGCCCACCCAGGAGTCATGAAGATGAGGGCGGACATTAAGCCCTTAGTCTTCTGGAAAGGAATGAAGGAAGACATAGTTAATTATGTGGCCAGATGTCTAGAATTTTAGCAGGTAAAGGTTGAACATAGACATCCAACAAGATTACTACAGCCACACGCTATTCCAGAATCAAAATGGGAAGTTATTTCGATGGATTCTATTATTGGATTACCACTGACGGCAAGGAGACACGACTCAATTTTTTTGGTAGTCGACACTCTGACAAATAGTGCTTATTTTATTTATGTGCGTATGACGTATCAGGCACCTAACATAGATAAATTTTTCATCAACTAGATTGTGAGGCTACATGGTGTGCCTAAGAGGATTATATCCGATCAAGGATCGGTGTTTAATGGACGATTTTGGACTAGTTTCCAAGAGGCCTTGGGAACCCAACTTAAATTTAGTACTGTGTATCACCTTGGGAACCAGACCTTGGAAGACATGTTGTGCATGTACGTGATGGACCAACAAAAGCTTTGGGAATAATTCTTTCCACTGGTAGAATTCGCTTATAGCAACAATTACCAAAGCACCATTAAGATGGTGCCTTTCGAGTTCCTTTATGGGCAACCATATCGGATGCCTTTGAGTTGGGATTGTCTTGAGGATAGGGTCTTGGTGGGACGAGAAGAGATCTAAGAAATGGAAGAACAATTGCAAACAATGAGACAAAGGATAAAATAAGCACAGGATCAGCAGAAGAGTTATGTCGATGTGCACCGTGTCGACCTTAGTTACGAAGTTGGTGATCACGTCTTCTTGCGAGTAAAACCAGATAAGAGTTCGATCAAGTTTGGAAGGTGAGATAAAATCTCTCCTAAGTTTGTGGGACCTTTTGATATTGTGGAGAGGAAGGGGCCCGTGGCCTATCGACTAGCCTTGCCTGATTCTTGGAGGCGTATACACGATGTCCTCCACGTCTCTGTTTGAGTCATTATATTAGTGACCCTACATGTTTTATTTACATGATTTCCTTGTAAGTGTCATATGAGGGTGTTCTCATAGTAAAGCTGACCCATATTCGGGACCACCGCATTTGATGGCTAAAGTGTCGAACGATGGATCAGGTCAAGGTCCAGTGGGACAGCTATAGTCCTCACACGATGACCTGGGAGGATGCATATGATATGCACCAGCAGTTTCCCTTTTGTTTGATAGATAGACTTATGATACTGTGATACACACTATTTCATCACTTTTATATTGTGAAACTTC